>JBBMFX010581339.1:0-14017 GCA_037832545.1 Rhabdalestes septentrionalis | reverse complement strand
ATATATAATAAAAAGAGAAAGCACTCTTTAGGAGGAGCGTTCTGAAATATCTGTTTGATGCCTTTCAAAATTGGCAGATGACATTGCTAAGTGAATAAAATGACATTATATATAGATAAATTAATAGAACCCTAATATAAAATTACAATTATAAAATTATTATCTATCTAAATTATCAATGAGACATTTTAGCCATTTTCCCTGCCCTCGCCTATTTGTTATGTATCTGCCAAATTTTAGGCCCACAGCAACAGATATCTGATCCCCTGTGTGGTCTGATTAAAACACCTATGAATGGGTGATAAATTATGTTAGAGAAATACTCGCAGACAGATATATGCCATGCGCTTAAAGGTAACATGTTGCAAGCAGCTGTGAGGAGTTTCTCCTGCCGAGTGATGGATGGGCCATTGATTGACCCCTGGGACAAAGCAGGTGAAAACAGAGTCCTACATCTGTTCCAGTGGATCTGAAGCCTCCTCAGTTTGTAGAGTGAAAACAACAGTACAAACAGAGTCAAAGTCCGTAAAGAAACGTCATATCATTACATAAAGGCAGGCAGCCGACCACACTACCAGCAGGCTATCCATTTATGTGGTCCATTATCTGGGATGAATACCTAAGGGCAATGTGAGACATAGTCAAAGCATTCCCTCATGTTTTGCTTCAGTGACAGGAAAAAAAATATTCCCCCTACACTGATCCAGCTTTAGCCTGCCAGCCTCACTGTGATTCAAATAAAATCATAATTGAAAAACAACAAAAAACAGGACCCCATACATGAAAAGTGGTGCAATCAACAACAGTTGATCCCCCTCATTCAGCAAGAAAAACCTGGAAGGGGATTTTTAGAAGCACCCAGAGAGTGGCTGAGACCAGTGTTGCAATTAAATATGATTAAATGTGCCAAGCAGCAGCATTACTGCAAAGGAAAAGGCTCTTTTTAAAAAAAGTGCTTTAGCCCCCTATAGAGCTCTAAAGAGTCTCTGACAAACCCCTCACAAAATGTTGCTGCTTCAATTAGTGTTGCATACTGAGCAGCCCACTCAACAGTAAAGCACTAAACAGAAACTCATAATGTAAACTCATGGTCAGAAAGCTGAGGAAGACTACAGTGGAATGTGCTTAATATTAGAAAGACGCTATAAGTATCTACACAAAACATTTAAGGCCTTTTTTTTCATTATTGATTTAAGTAGATATTAGCTGAGTACAGGCATACACACAGTGGGGTACAGCTATTTTCCTATCAATATATTAAAGGAGTATAGTGCTTCCTTTATTGTTGGAAGCACTTCGATAATGTCTTTGCATCCATGCACAGCAGCGGTGGCACTGACTCAATTGACATAGTTTATTTATTTAAAAGAGAGAACACATTTAAGGTAATGTGAATGTATGCGAGTACAGTAACCCCTGTTTCACGCAGTTGTTATGTACCAAGAGCATCGTAATACTGAAAAACCGTGTTGTGTTGTGGTAAAATTAAATGCAAAAATTGCCTATTTTTTTTGTGTATGCCCTAAATATGCTGATATGCTTCCAAAACTGTTTAATTTCATTTTAAACTGAGTGTATTACACTACCCAATATAAAAATATAAAGGTAAACCGATATTCCTACTATCCAATTTACACACTGAACTGCAGTGCTAGAATGTAAATACCGATATTACCCTGGTATATGGTAATTCATGCATAGGGGTATTTGGTATGCGTTGTCATTTTTTTTGTTATAAGCAGGTTAATTACAGTAGTAATTAAGTGTGGTTTTTTTGTAATATAAATACAGTAAGCTGTATGGGTAATCACCAGTTGTTGCAGTTTAATAATTTACTGTTCATTGGGCTGGGCATCTTATTCAGGGATTCAGGAAGAGTCATATTGTAGTGCCCCACTGGTTAAAGCAAACACTGGACAGGGACTGAGCTCAACAGCCTCTTTAACTGAATTTACAATAGTAAAAATGCAGGGCTTTAAGAAGAACAAAACAAAAAACAAGCAAAACACTCAAAATAGCTCGACAGGGGAAATTATGGTCTGCAGCTTCCACAGGTGCACAGATAATCTAGCACTAAAATACATGAAGAGTTATATATTGCCATTAAAAAAGTAATGTGGAGTGTTCAGCAACATTTATTAGTTCAGTTCTAAGAAAAAATGACTAAATTTTTTTAAGTAATAAAAACACATTCAAATGTATGGGTAATTACCAATTATTTACTGTTCATAATGACGTGGTACAATGGCAATATTTTTTGCTTCCCCAAGCTTATCGAGTAGTTCTCCTGGAGTGTCTTACTGCATTGCAGGGTGTTTGGGCTTTTAGAAGAACAAAACCAAAACTCATAGTAGGGCAGCAGCCATTAACTGAAAAGTTAAAATGAGTGTTGATGTTACAAGTTGTTGCTACAAACAAAAGCAAAAAAAAAAGTGAAGAATATTTGCAGTTTCTGCATTACAGTGGGGATTTCCACATACAATTGTCAGTTCTCAGGAAAAAAAAAAACTGCATTAGATTGATTACAAAATTCCTGGTCCACGTAAAAGTGGGCGGTTACTGTATTCCTATTTTCTAAGAGCTGCTGACACTGAAATTTTGAACCCGGGTTACAGTTTGTTTTCAAAGAGAGTGAGGTATCTTGGACTTCTAGAAAGCTTATGTTTTTCTTTCAAAATTGATGTGAAATGGTTAAGACACTGAATGATTTATTGTGAGCCATAAAGTATAACATTTTATAGCGTTGGACAATTATTTCAGTGTTGATCATGGCCAATCTTGCAATTTAAGCTTGTTTAGATTAACTTGGGGATGCATTTACAGAAATAATTTGGATGACTATGTTTTGTCAGCAATGTAATCCTCCAGTTCTAAACTACAGACGTGTGAACTGAGATAAGTGTAATGTTTTGCTTGAATAATAAAAGATTATGATGATGAGGAGGAGGAGGATGATTATTATTATTAGTAATGATTAGTGATGATTATTATTCAGTAATCATGTCAATTAAGTTGACTAAATTACAGCTTAATATTAAAGAGTTAATGAAGGAAACATGTTGCCAAGGCTGTACTGTGATCTATCACAATTTTGGTATTTCAAACACTGCCATAGGTTTGACTGTAATGGCACTCACAAAACTTCCTTTTGCCAGCTTTCTCTCTAGAGTCTCAGTCACGCTGATGTAGATGGAACATCCATCCATCTGGCCATCATGCTGAGCACCTTCAAGGCCATGTGATCTCAATCTGTTCCAGGCCAGGACTGCTAGGATTTCATTAACCACCCAGCGATGTCTCCAACTGAATGCAACAACCGATAAAAACAACTAAACTCATTAAAGAACCGGACTAATAAAATTATTAACCAAGTGTGATCAATCTTTCAAGGAATAAAGCAAAGAGAAAACTAAAATTCACACAACTTTACCAAATGTAAAAACATATGATTGGCTTATAATATAATATAGACATAATAGATGTGTGCTATTATGCATGTTCACCATTATATATATAGTATTTTTGTATTTTCTATGTTTTATTATAATTCACCCCCGACTTTTTACCACCATTGTTGACCTGTCTTGAGTGTGTTGTGTTGTATGTTGCACCTATGGTCCCAGAGGAAGATATTTCATCTTAATGTGTACTCAATGTATATGGCTGGGATCTAAATAAAGCTATACTTGACTACTTGATTTGATCCGACATAGGCTGCAAAGTAACCTGCACAGGAGCATGAGAGGGGAAGCCATGGGGGATGACAGAAGCAAGAAGATTTGTCATAGAACTCTTATTTTGAAGTCACATTCTGTGGTTGATTAATGTTCGCAGTCATGGCTGTTGGGTGTTTCAGCTTAAGTGATTGTGTGTTTTAATTCTGTTAGTATTTAAGTGCCTGTGTTTGATGTACTGGTGTTGGTCCACCATCATTATTTCCTCATCTGTTTGCATGTTCTGGTCTTGTTTGGGACGTCAAGCCACACACAAAAAAAAAAATAGGAATAATAGTAAGAATTTATTTTCAAGGGGGCAAAAGTTTTTTTTATTTCAATTTTATAAAGTAAAGGGTAGAGTGAAGGCTTTTCAGATTTGATTTTGTCCAAACTGTCAATCCCACTATTTATGCATGAATTGTATATCTAAAAAGGTGTGGTGTATGCACTGAGAATTAAAGTAACTGCCCTTTGGAAAAAGATGAATGGCAAACTCTGGGGCCGGGGGTATAAAGTCAGGAGGGTGTGAGCAGGCCTTAAATTTTCAGCAACAAGTTTGCAAACTATTGATTGACTTGCTTTGGCATGGTTTCAGAAAGTATTTTCGTGAAAAAGAAGATGGAGAAAAAATATAAAAACTTTATTATCACCCTATGGAAAAACCCTGAAGCATTAGAGGGAAACAGGCAGTTATGTCTTCCAAGTTTGTGAATGAGCAGTTACCAACATGAGCAGCGCATCCTCACTGAAAATAAGGAAACTGGCAATATAATTGGGACTTGTTTTGAGCGCATGTGATGCAATAAGCACAAACACTCTGTGAGATTGCTTCCTCCTATGCTGGACTTATCCAAAACAACAGGGGACCAAATCGATAACCTTCACTTTCATAAAGAAGTCAAATCAAGAGCAAGCTATTAAACTTTTTCTCCTTTCAAGGAAGCCACTGTTAGGCAATCAAAACATACTCCCTTAACAAGTTTCTCATTGACTTTTCCACATTTCTAATTTTGTAAAATGTAATTTCAATTTTTTTAGGCCCCTCTAACTAAAGACATCAAATTAATGGTGGTTTCACTGAAACCAGACATGTTATCAAAAGGGCAGACTGAAAGTATTCAATATATATTTGTGAGTAGAAAAAGAGGTTTTATTTTACTTGAATTTCATTCCATGTATTTGTTGTGTCTTTCGCAGGAATACATTTTGACAAATCTGTCAATAAATAATATAATTTAAAGTTATAATGTACACACTTAAAATTAAAGGTGCCAAAAATGATTACTTGGAGTGATGCCTTAGAAGGACCAGATTCATTTCCTCAGATATTTTATGCAGAACCTATAATGGTCATTCTGCTGTTGAAAAAATATTTTAAATATGTGCAGTTAATTCACTCTTCTTGAGTGGCATCAAGACAAAACAGATAGCAGAGCTGCAATTTTCTTAATACCAAAGAATCATGTTAATAATAAACTAAATGTAAATATAATACTCACTAGGGCTGGGTATTGTTGGCAATTTCCTGAATCGTTACGATTTCGATACACAAGGTCATGATCCGATTAAATTCTCAATATGATTCGATTATATATATATAAATATATATATAAATATATAAATATATATATAAATATAAATATATAATTTTTCGGTGTCTTTGACACCGATGTATGTAAATGAGCTTCTTTGCTGTTGTTTAAATTCATGTTCTAAACCACAAAATTTAATTACTTGAAGAGAATGTGTTTAAATGTCAATGGTTTCACACAAAAAATTCAAACACTTGTTTAAGAAATGATAAAACAAAAAACACAAGGACCACATTAAACCTTTTTTTACATCATTACATTTATGCCATATCTAATTGTACTAATTGCATTAGTGTTGGCTAAGGACAGAAGTGAACACAATGAAAAGGATCATTTCTATTGTGTTCCAGAATTAATGCTGGCCAAATCCACAGCATGGTCACTGTGATTAGTAAGTGTGGAGTATTTACCACATGGACACTTCTGGAATCTTGTCCTTGCCTTGGATTCACCACAGCCAAGTCTTACTTGCCAGAAGATTGGTCTTTTATTTTTTCTCCCAAAGTACAGTTTGTCCCAGTTTCTGCACCAGATGGGCCCACAATTACTCAATGAGTTCATAGCGAAAATTTGGGCAGCAGAATAATCGAACAAAATTATTTATTTATTTATTTTCCTTGGGCCTTCTTTCTCCCTGTTTTCCTCTCTACAGGGAACATCTGTGTCTCCAGATTATAATTTGTCATATTTTGGAATGGGCATGAAGTCAAATGGACAGATGAAGGAGCAGCGCAGCTTCAGTCTGGTGTGCCAGCACTGTCTTCGGCTCATGTAACAATTGTCTGTTACCAGTCATTAAACAATGTCGAAGTCAAAGTTACAAAATGTGGAATGTTCAGGTTTACGACAGTGGGACAGTACGACAGTCAATTTCCTTTGTAGCCCTACAGACAAAGTTCAGTTGAAGTTGTTATTGCAGTAGTGGATTCCTTAAGCACCTACAACCAATACTCTCTCACACACCCACACACACACACACACACACACACACACACACACACACACACACACACACAAACTACATTTAATGTGCTGTTTGTATTTATCCAAAATGATTTCCAAGGTGAGCCACATGGCATAATGTGAGTGAGTAGTTACTGAACAGATTTTACGCTTCATGAACTTCACCAGGTTTGAAGTCTAAATTTGATATTCAGTGATGAGAAACAACATCACAAGCTATACAAAAATGATAATGCCAATTTCAGTTGTAGCATCAAAGGGCCATTTATCAAAGAAATGAGAGTATACACAGAGTAGATATATTATGCAACTACACCTGCCACAATGTAAATATATCCAAACTAGCACATTTAGCATATCTCAAGGAATTAATATTTTCCGGTTATCCGTGCACTGTATCCATGAAGTATACCATGCGTAATGACTGCTTATTTGTAAAAATGCACTTTTCACTCAGTTTAGCTATGATCAATTCCACTTGCTAGGCAGTGGAAGAGCCAGGAATATATTTTAGAGGAGATAAAGCACACATAACCCATTATTTGTAATGAAATGCGGACATATCAACCTATTTTTCAAAAATGGTCTCTCCTAAAGGACAAACAGCAGTCATTACCAAGACACATTTTTAAGCCAGGTCATACAAACAAAGACAAGTAATAAATACTATAAATCAGGTCACCGCACATGATCCACACTGACAAAACATTAAATCCAAAAATACAGGTGGAGAGAAAAACAATTCAGTTGACTCCATTGTGATGATATCACCATACTACTGACTAATATGTAAATATTTTAAAACATCATCAAATATATTACACAAAGGCTCCATGCTAGCACAGTGGGTAGCATTGTTGCCTCACACCTCCAGGGTTTGTGGTTCAGAGTATGAGCCTGGTCTCACAAGTTTTTGTGCAGTCATCACGAAACACAACTTAATCAAAATATGTGCAGCGATCACGATTTACGATTTCGTGCTAGGACAATGCTTCACATTTTCATGCGAGGACAACGCTTCGCTATTCCATGTATTTTAATGAGCACTGCCCAATATCAGCAGTATCAGTGCTAAGTGGTGACTGAGGGACAGTAAGAGGGAAATAATGATTTGATTCCTTATCGTTTTTGTTTGCAAAGTGGTTAAAACATGTTGAAATGTTGTGAGATGGGGAAAGTTCCTAACCCTAACCTTAACCCTAAACCTAACCATAACAGTCACCAGTTGGCGCAGATACTGGCGGTGTTATGCGATGCGCATTAAAATACATATGGTAGTAAGCACTGTCCTAGCACAAAAAATGTAAGCATTTTCCATACATTAAAAAAAGCCCTAAATATTGATTGCAGATTGCAATTGATGATGTCATGAGATCAGGTTAAAATAGAATCTAGATAGACCTTTAAAAAAACATTTTTAAAACCAACTGCTAAAAGTGGGCTAGTATGGCTAAGTCTTCCAACTTATTAATCACTCGCTGAGAAGGTAGAGCTATAAGAAGGGGAAACAAAGCACTGGAGCACAGAAAGCATAAGGATCAGCTTTTCACTTGTTCAGCTCTCTCTGGGTTGATTCACTCTCTCTGGGTGTGTTCTCTTAAGGTGATATCTGCTAGATGCACCAGAAGTGGTAATTATACTACCATTGTATTTAGCTCTAGTTAATAGACAAATTATGCTGTGTCAATTATACATGCCCCTAAGCCTCATCACATGTTCAGTTGTTAAAGTGAACGTTGGGGGTGGGATTTGTCACTCAGGTGACAATTTGATACTTTCTCAGTTTTTTTCTTAATCATACATTTAGAGTTGAGCTTTCTTACAGTATATAGGGTTCAGTCTAGATTTGAAATCAGACTGAAAATGTCCTGGAAAAAGGCCTGTGTTTTTGTATCAGCCACATATATCAGATTGGTGTTATTTCTAAAACCACATAACTTGCCTCTGGCCTTAATGTAGAACTGTAGCAAAGATGTGTACCATTCACTTTAGCAGCGATCTAATGTTCCACTCAGTTCAACATCTTCAACAGAACCCACCTTGAATATGTGAAACCCAATTTCCCACAGTCTAATCCTTCTTTAATTAAGAGCTGCATCATTTTTACTCCTGTCTATACCAACAGAATTTTCCATCAGACTGCAGAAAAGCTGAGGCGTGCTTTGTACTCTACAACAGGTCTGTGAAATGTTAGTAGGATCCAGAAACCCAAACTATTGGCCTTTCTCCATTAAACCTTATACAGCCTCTTCACCAGGCAGATCAAAGAATTAGTCTATCATTAACACACAAACATATCACTTTTGGTGAGCACAAAGATCACACAGTCACAGTCACATTGAAATTTTTAAGATTTTTAAGTCATCAAAGCCTATTTGAGATTAAGCTCAACACTACTACAACATAGTATGAATGTGGAAGGACATAAAATTCCTGTCAGTGACACCATAAAATAAGACTGCTCCAGTCCTGGAAGCCCACTTGCATGGCATATTTCAGACACATGTTAGGTGTTTCTCCAGTGGTGGAGTTCAGAAACACTTTGCTTGGATGACTTTTGCAGTATTATTTAATCATGATGTAGTGGTGGAAACGCTTGAATTGTTCCATTTTGCCAACCTGAGGGAATTCATTCCACGCGCCAGAGCCATATCATACTTGAGCCAGTGAAGTCAAGCATGAGACCACGCTATTCACATGAAACATTACCCTGTGAGTCATTACTCATCTGCAGTGCCTGAGACATAGTCTACAAACATTCCATACTTTGTATGACATGTTCTTTGTTTTGCTGTAACCACATATCAGAAACACATAGGATCACTGGGCTTCCCATGTACACGTTTTACACTGGTAAAAAACAACACTGTAAAGATATATGTGTTGTGTCATGACTTTAGATTACCTGGTTGAGTAATATACTTGAAGTGCAATTGTTATTAAAACTTTCAGTCATTCTAGACACCTAGTAGTGACCTAGATGATTGAAAATCTTCATAAACATCTATACATGACTCCAAAATAAAGTGTGGATATTTTAATATAATAGAAATGTTGTTGCTACATTAAAAAGCTCTAAAATTGTAACTTTACAGGAGAAAACAAAAACATACTTAACCTAAAATGTAAACTGGGGGAAAGAGAATTTTATTCCAAGTAATACAATTTTCAAGTATTGCTATAGGCCTCCCTATAGGGAGTACATTGGTGACAAATTATGCCTCTCATTTCTGCTTGTCTGCTTGCTTATTTCTCAAAAAAACATCCAAACGAATAAAAAACTCTTATGCCCATCCCTTCCTTACTTTGGTCTGAACTTTTGACTGTTGTTGCTGACACGTGTTGTTTAGGTGTACCTAGCGTGCTGTAACTTTGTTGAATATTGGATGTTGATTTAAGTATAGCTTTACAGGTTTAAGAAAAGGATGTGGACTATGTAGTTGTAACTGAGCACTGATGTTTGTTGTTCTGGATCAGAGCATCATTTAAATGACATAAATATAAATGTCTATTTGTCATGAAATATCCACATATTGTAAGTCACATCTATGGTACAATCAGTCTTAAAGCATGAACATTGTTAAAGTGCGAACAATTGTCACGATTCCGGCCTGCGGTTGCCGGGGTCACTGTGGGACTGTGGACTGGCCACAAGCCACAGCTGTTCTCTCCTCAACTCAACTCGTACTTTCCCTTTGTTCTAGTCTGGCCCCCATGCCTGGTTTTGTTTTTATGTTCTGTTCGTTTTTTGTCTCCTAATAAATCTCACATTGTGGAAGTATGCGCCTATGCCTTCTCTCCATCTCAGTCTGGAGAGGACTGCCCCATGACAGTAATGCTTTTTGTGCTTGGTTCAAATGATATGGAACAAGGAAATCAGAAAAAAAGGAGATGTAATTTTCCATTTTTTGATAGCCTAACATCTTCACAACAGCTCACCCTTAATGTGAGGTTGCTAGGAGCTCTGGTAAAGCTTCAATTGCCAAGATTTCAAACGGAAGAAACCTAATCCTTCTTTAATTAAAAGCTACATATTTTTTACACCTGTCTATCCCAACAGAATGCTCTGGCAGGCTGCAGAGAAGCTGAGGCATGCTTTGTTCTGTAAAACAAGCCTGTGAAGTGATATCAGCGCCTGCAAGCCCAAACCGTTAGCACTTCTCCGCTAAACCTAATGCAGCTCCTTCGCCGGGCAGATCAAAGAACAACTTCGTCGCAAACTCTTATCGACACACAAAAGCGCTGCCATGGCACTGGAGAAGGAAGATGGGGGCTGTACAGGGGTTTGCTACTTTTCAAAGGGAGAGTTTTTCTTTTTCTGTTTTCCGGGGTTTTTTCTTTAACCGCAAAGAAAGAAAAAAACAGCAATTCGAAATACAAACATGTGGCAGCTGAAGATATCACAAAGCTGGCGAGTGAGGAAAAGCGGATATGTTTTGAGCCTCTCTCTAACTTATGTTCTCACTCATCCACACAGCTGAAAGCGTATTTGTGTTCGCTTACATCTCTATGACAGCTTACTAGCACGAAAGAGAGGGCCACTGGTGTTTTTGAATAAACAACATTGTGCCAAACAATTGTCTTGTTTTTTTTTTCTTACCACATCTTTGTTGTTGAGACAAGATATGGAATGGAGGGGAAGGGGATTCCAAACAATGTAATTATAGGCTAACATTTCATGTGACATAACATGATGCATTTTATGTGAACTTAATACAAATCTGAGCAGCTACAAAGCTGGATGTTCCTGAAGGGCAGCACAAAAAAAGCACAATTTTGACTTACTGTCTAAATTGTTTTTTTTTATTATTATTATTGACAAAGTATCTTAAATTAGTGACATTTTCTAAAAATACTGACTTTCCCAATATCTTGATTGAACAATATTTACTTATTCATTTGAAAATGGTAATATATTTTTATTGGATCATTTTGTGATACTAGTTGCTATTTCAAGGCACTGAATCAAATGAAGTATGTAATTGTTTTTAGACACTAAGTCAAACATTTGTGAGAAGACAATGAATCCATAGAAAATCAATATTTCAAGAAAATTAAAAAAATATTATGACATGGTAAGTCAATATTACAAGAAAATGAGCTATTATTTATGCATAGTAAGTGCATATTTTGAGAAAGCGAGCTAATATGATAATTAATTGCGACATGTATTTAAAGTGTCCATTTGTCACATGTAAACACTCTGCATTTAATCCATTCACCCAAGTGAAGCAGTGAGCAGTGTGGGGACAGTACCATGCTCAAGGGTACCTCAGATGTGTTGTTAGCAGTCTTAAGATGAAAACTCACAGTCGTTTGATCAGTCTTAACGCCCTAACCACGGGGCCAAAAGCTGCCGTATTATCAGTTGGGAAAACAAACAAAACAAAAACACATCTAGAAAGAATGAGTTCCCACACAAGTCAACAAAACTCTGAAGAAAGTGGCTGGCTTCTCGTGATAATGTTACAGCTTTATACTGCCCTACAAAGGCAAAAGACCTTAACTTACCAAAGTGTGAAATTGAGAAAAATGTCCTTTTATATATATGAAAGGTTTGATTTGGCTCTGCCACTAATATGTGGACACCCTTTCTCAAATACCACTTCCCCCTTTCTTAGAAAATGAATACAGTATGTTTGTACCACATGCATATGATGTTGTGATTGAATGGAATAATTAGAATAAAAACGCTTTTCCAACTCTAAATCCTAATCTAGGCCAACTGAAACATTTGATTCAACACCGCTGCCTTTTAATGCACTTCTGCTGATGTTGTAAGGAATAGTCTCTATGAGAAAAGGCTAAACGGCACATTTATATTGCTTATGGGCTTGCAGAAAACTCATAATGGATTTAAATGATTGTCTTCTCAGTGATTGTCTTTTTCCATAGATTTAGAACAGGTTTCAAGAGAAGGTAAGCAGGGATCTAGGTTTTATCTGCTGCAGTGGAGGCTGCTAATCTTTCAAAGAGGGGAAGCTTATTTTATGCGTGCATCATTAAATTTGTAACATTATATGTATATAAATTCTAGCCTTTGTTCCTTTTTCAGAAAATGGTTTGTGACCGTGTCGTACTTCATCCACCTGTGAGCAGTCTTAAACGGAACAGTCGTTACACTTCCAGTCAGCCAGTTCACCTGGTCATATTAGCAGAGCTGAAAGAGCTGCTTATTTTCCCTTATTTTTGCACCAAATCAGGCTTTGGCGTTGATCTGCCCTGTTTATTTTTAAGTCTCTCATTGTGAAGAACATTATTAAATGGCTTTGCCAAAATAACTATTACAATAATAATAATGTCAACATTATGCACAGCTTGCTAGCTGTCTGGTTTCCTCTCCAAGAGCTCCTTTAATGATATGAAACAAGGAGCAAATTCAAGAACGCTGTGATTACGTTCTTATTTATAGAATTATATGTACAAATGGAAATGGTTTATATCACCAGCAAAAAACAAACTACGTGCAACAGGTTGCCTCATGACTTCTCTCGCAGATCCGCTGGGACTGACTGTGAATCTCCAAACTACAACATGATGTCAATCGAAAAGGGTTTCCACCCTTTAGACAGCTCCTCCAATCATCATGCAGCAGCCCAGTGTCCTGGCTGGCCCACTGCTCCATTCAATCCCAGAGAAGCTGAGCTTCCCTGGAAGTGAAGATTTTGGTGCATATATCCAATTACTTTCCAGTTTTTCTGCAGTGAGACATGCCCCTCTGCCTGCGTCCATAGAGTGGCAGTGATGCCGGGACTCAAGGGGGATTTAATGCTCTGTGCTGCTCGGAAATGTGTAAAAGGAAAATCAAGTCAAACAATCTACAATAAATACCTTATTCTGAGCTGGTCACGAAGTTGAACTTGATCTAAAAGTAATATAAATACGACATATTTATTTTCTAACATATTAGAGGAAGCAGAGCTTCCCTTGTAGTCTTAGAGCAGCCGCCACTCATCTGCTGGGCTGGTTTGAGGTGTTAATCTTTCTCCTCGCTAGGGAGGTGTTTCGCCGAGCTACTCGCAATGTTTGCTGTCAGTGAGTGGAGTGTCAGATTTGCAGGGAGCTAGCCACACTGTATGGACTTCCACTACTAGTTAATAGTATTCAGGCTTTGACATAAAGTGTCTTGCAGCTGGCATACCATCTATCATGTGTAGGCTATAGTTTGTGTGTCAGGAACCATTGTGTTTTATATGTAATCTAGGTTTACATAGCTAGCTAGCTATCAATGCTTCCACTATGCTAGCTGAATTGTACAAAATCTAAAGAATATTGTATATCTAAACGTCTTTTATTTATGTAGTCATATCAACCGTACCTTGATCTTGGTGCTTGCATTTCAATGCCATCTCCACCATAATTTCCCCTCAAGAAAAAAGCCAATTGTCACGGGAGGTCGCGAAAGCTTCCAATCGTGAGCTACCTCTAATGAGGGGACGAGGAAACCAGGGATCCATCTTGGGGTACTTCCTATGGCCACTACTCCCCCCAAAAAAATACATGGGTTTTTTTTCCCCGTCAGGGGCTGAACTGGGCCGGGAGTGGCCAGTGAAGGGCTGGCAGGGGTGGGGCTGGCTGGGTCAGAACTGACTGGAGCAGGACCGGCAGGGGCTGGCCGTCTGAAACTGGGCCGGCTGGAGCTGTACCGGCTGTCATTCAATTTCAATTGAATTTTATTTATATAGCGCTTTTTACAACCAGGTTGCCACAAAGCAGCTTTACAGAGTCCAGGTCCGAGCCCCTAGT
>JBBMFX010581302.1:0-14021 GCA_037832545.1 Rhabdalestes septentrionalis | reverse complement strand
GAGAAAATATGAGGTAAAGTATGTGTCCCAGTGGTCCTTGTAAACATCCCACCTGTCACTCAAACCCGACCCTGAGGTCCACAGGCTGGAAGGTCAGGATGTTTTGTTATTTCTCTCTCTCTTTTTCTCTCTGTCTCTCTGTTATCTGGGGCGGTCGAGGGGAGAAGGAGGGGATGTGTTAGACAGTGTAAAGTTTCTGGTTTGGTGGTTCGAGCTGAGAGGTTAATTGAGAGAGAGGGATATATTTTTAACCCTGGACTTCCAGGCAAAAAGTCCAGAAAATCAAACTACGTTCCATTCACTGATTAGGACTCATTACTCCCAACTCAGCGTGCCATCGAAAGGAACTGGACTGGGAGGGGAACATCCTGCTAGGTCACCGTCAAACACGTGCTCCTCAAGAATGTTCCTATGTTCTACACATCAGAAGTTCCCTTCCAACTAAATAGTTCCACTACCAACAGAATATCAGGGTATTACACACATCATACACATTACATATAGTAATTATCCCCACTATACAATAAAGGCATTTATAAAGGGCTTATATTGGTAATCAAAAAGGTCATAAACAAGAAACCTTCATAACACACAAAATCTGTTTGTCAAGCAACACATCTATGTTGTTCTCACGCTAAGTTATAACTGAATAATACTTTGTATATTTCCAAAGCTTTTACAATGCTTATACAACTCATAATAATAAATCACTGATGTTTAAGATTGTATGGCCTAATTAATAGCTGTTACTAAACACATATTAAACCCTTTATAAAAGTTGTGCTATTGTTAAGAGATGGACAATAGAAATGCCCATTTAACTAATGTTTTAACTGCTTGTTAATGGAATTTCAGATACAATTACTTTGATTTAATTATAATCATTTATTAAGCATTTAAAATGGTAGTCTTTCATTTGTACAAAGAGTCCTTCAGTAAGTATCCTGAGTTAGAGCTGCTGCTGTTCACGACCTAACACGAATCCATGGGTTAGACGACCAGACACACACACTGGTTAGACGACCAGACATACACACTGGTTAGACCACCTAAAACACACCCACTGGTTAGACCACAAGACACACACACTGGTTAGACCACCTAAAACACACCCACTGAAATCCCACCACTCAAATTCACTGTCAGGGATACATGTAGAACCTGCAGAAGGGAATAGAATCAGTTGTTCAGTAAAGTCCTGCCACTGATGCATAGTTTGGATATGACTACCCTTTTAAAGGGTTCATAAATGGTATTAATATGTTGACAGGTTAATGGTTATTAAATTGATCATAAACATCGAAAAATTATTAATAAGCAGTTAATGACATATTTTAGAACATGGCTGCACAAAGAATGGTCTTCTAAATGTTAATAATCAGTTTTTTAATGGTTAAAATTTTAATCATAAACATAAATTCACCACAAATGATTGTTAAATTGCTGCCTTATTATGCTTTGACACATTGTTACATTGCTAGTAAACAGTGTGATGATGGCTTTCAGATGTTTTTGGAGGAGATGTGTGTTTATCTATTCAGACAAAATCTCACCTCTCAAAAGCGGCCAGTCACTCCAGACTGCGATCTCAAAACACCTGCCCAGAAACAGCCAGTTCTCGTGCCGCGTGGTGCAGAGATGAGAGGGAGTCATGTGTGGGGGTCGGCTGAGGATAAACGCCACCGAAGCCCCCTCTCATACATATTTTATATAGCCTGCCTGGCATGTTTGTGTAGACGTGTGTGTAACCCTGTCAGCACTCGTTCTGCTGATGGGCTGCCGCTGCTCCGGCTCATGATCAATGGCCTGGGCGGGATAATATGAATATAATGCACAGCTTTAAGATGGCACTTGTGTAACGATTTTCTGTCTTCTCCCTGAAAAATAAAAAATCCCCGACGGAAGATAACAGTAATTTTCCCCCAGACTATCAAACGCTCTCGGGTGAAAATGGAGGTATTGATGTCGTCATTGCCTTGAATTACATGTCCTGGCAAAAGGGATATTGAGCCACTTTGCCATGTTAGCACCATTTCCATGGAAATAATCCAGTGCTCCCCGAATCTCCTCCGTAATTTCAGTGCCTGAGGGAATGTGACGGGACAGTAAGGAGCCACAGCTGAAAAGGTTTCTCATCTCAGTGTTGAATATTGACCCCTGAACATTGAGAGGAACATATTATTAAAGTTGTTTTGATGTAAATACATGAAAAGTAGACTTCATGTTATTGATGTGAAACACTGGGTGGGTAGGAAGGTCCTCCCTCTCCCCCATCACTCAGTATAACTCTCCTCAAAATAACTGTTCTCTCTCCCTTTCTCAGGGTGTGTAGGGTTTCCCTAAATTGGAGAGAAAATCAGGAAAAATGGTTTTAAGGGTTTAAATGAACATAGCGTGCAAAGGTCTTGAGCCACCCCTCATTTCTTCATATTTTACTTCCCAAGAGACAGATATTCTTGTATGTTTTGATGCCTTCTTTAGAAACAGTTTTTCAGGCTGTAAAAAAATTTGTAAAGTTTGTTTTCTTTTTTAGGTCCTATGTTCAATGTTTACTGCCATCAGCAGCTGTAAGTATGTAGAGTGTGTACGGTAAATATGTATAGTACATGTATAACGTGACAAGACATTTCTCCATGGATCATGGTGCAACGTATAACAACATTCAACATTCATCAGTGTGAAAGTTACGTCAGAATCAGTACAAACTATACAAACAATGCAACGGTAGTATAATGTAACAGTTTAGAGTGAATGGGCTGTAAAACTTTCAGAGTGACTAGTGTTGCAATTTATGTGTGATTAATACGGAGGTGACAGGTAGCCGCACTGAACAAATTGTAAGGATGAACAGAAACAACATCATAAATCAACAACACAATGCGAATAGGATGTAAATCCAAAACAATACAATAAATAGACAATGCAACAGTGTAACAGTATAGTGTGAATGTGATATTAAGTCATCATCGACAATGTCGAACACCCACTCCACAATGTGGTGAATGGACTGAGAAACACTTTTAGCCAAACATTCACCAGCTTAAAGTGCTACACTGAACACCACAGATAATAATTCCTTCCTATTGCCATTTACAACTCAACCCTCAGACACACACCCACACAATAATCTGTGTGATAGCCTGATGCTTTTTCTGTATACTTGTTATGGGTTTAAAATCATTATGTGAAAAAATATGTACATTATTTTTGCTATGATGTGCAACAGTCTACAGTGTGAAATGTTCTCACTAGAATGAGCAATATCTTATGATGTTAGTGCTGAATCACTAAAATGACTTGCAATTTCTATTGTGCAATAGTATTCATGTGCAATATTAATACTTGGTCAGTATTACTTTTGTTTACTTGATATTACTTAATAGTATGCAATAACCTATTCTAAAGCACCATTTGTGTCAATACTTAGAGATCCCAAGCATTTCTGAGAAGTCTATACATATTGCGGTTGTTTTCTTTCTACAAATTTTTATTTAGATTTTACTTTGGATGTTATATTGACTTATTCTGTTTTACATCATGCTTGTGTCTCTCTTTTGTGTGTGTGTTGTGGCAGTCATCACATAAGCAACTTCCTCCTAAACAATACAATAAATATAAAATACAGCAATGAATGGGCTGTGACCATTTCAGCATACAAAATATTTCAAAAGTTTGGGATGTCTGATTTGGTGCAACAGAGGATCACAATACTGATGCTCTACTTTCGATCCAGAGACATTGAGCCTCCAAATAAAAAAGAGTATCTGGACAAAACTATATTTTAGCAGCATTGTCCTGGCACATCAGTCATGTGCTGAGGGAAATTACCTACGTGCTAAAGAACGTCTTGGACTATACAGAAGCCTTTTGGTTTTCAGGGTAATACATGGGGTCAGTATTTGATGGCAGTTACTGGAAGCCCTCTGGACTGATTCCTCTGGCTCCAGCAGTCTGTTTATGGTCAGTTCCAATGTCCTGAATGCTGCTCTAATCATGTTGTCTCTTGTTTTTCCTCCTGTTTTTGTCATGCCTGTCAGCTCCTGTTCGCAGCTGTGGATATGAGAGCAAACATGAAAACAGAGTAGACGATGATCAGGAGACGGTTTACTGAAAACCCTCAGAGAGGAGCAGGTCCACAGGCCTGAGGCCTTGACATTGGCGACAAGACTGTTAATGACAACTGAGTGTGAATAACAATTAAGTAGCAGTTATTCCCTCAAGGTTGAGCATTAACACTTAATTTAAACCCTCTCACACTTTCACACTTTCAAATGAGAAAGCAACAGTAACTTTAACACAGTTACAACCGTCAGATTGACAGGGAGAATGTTTCATGTCAAATACAACAATAAATCCAGCTTAAATACAGAATTTGCGCCAAAAATACAGCGGTAAATCCATCTTAAATATGACAGTCCCACCATAAATAATGAAGTTCAAACTTAAATACTGAAGATCTACCTTTTTTTGAAGATTCACCTTGAATACTTCAGTGAAACCAGTTTGGTTTATTTTCATGTGTACAAAGTACAGCGTACAGAGAACAATGAAATTCTTACTTGGACCCCCCCCCCCCTTTCACAGACAAAAACAAAAGACATGAGATGAAAAACATAGAAGACAACACAGAAGACAAAGTAGAAACACAGAAGGCAAACTAGTGCAGCAGCAATAGATAATCACAGTCAAGTTGCATACACTGAATGTGCATAATGTAAGGTGTCTGAGAATAATGTGGAGTGAATTTTATAATGTAAAGTGTAAGTGACAGTGCAGTGTACAGTGTAAAGTGATAGTGCAGGGTGAAGTGTGAGTTAAAGAGCAGATTTATTGCGCACGGAGGGAGGGCCACAGCTTCTGTTTGTTAAATAACCTGATGGCACAGTGGTAAAAACTGTTCCAGAACAAACTGTCCTAAGTCTCTTGCCAGATGGCAGGAAAGTGAAAAGTGGCAGTGCAGGGTGGCTGGGGTCCTTCAGGATGCTCTCAGTTTTCCTGAGACAGCACGTGCGGTAAATGTCCATAATAGCAGGGAGTGGAGTGCCCGTGATCTTCTGGGCCGTTTTCACCTCCTTCTGCAGAGCCTTCTTGTCCTGAGCAGTACAGTTGTCGTACCAAGAAGCAACATTCCCCGTGAGGATGGGCTCCACAGTACACCTGTAGAAGCTGGTGAGGACAGAGGTGGACACCCCAGCCTTCTTTAGCCGTCTGAGGAATTGAAGTCACTGGTGGGCTTTCTTGGTGACCGCTGCGGCGTGTTCTGAGGACTTGAGATTTGCACTGAGGATGACACTAAGGAGCTTGAATCTGCTGACCCTCTCTACAGCACCTCCTCCTATGAAGATGGGAGAATGAGCTGCGTCCTGTCTCCTAAAGTCCAAAACCAACTCTTTGGTTTTGCTGACATTGAAAGAGAGGTTGCTCTCAAGCCGTCTCATCATTATTGGTGATCAGACCCAAGATGGTTGTATCATCAGCAAACTTGATGATGGTGTTGGAGCTGTGTCTGGGTACACAGTCATGTGTGAACAGGGAGTACAGAATGGGACTCAGGACACTTCCCTGTGGCGTGCCAGTGTTGAGGGTCAGTGTGGTGGAGGTGCTCTTGCCGATCCTCATGTGCTGCGGTCTGTTGGTGAAGAAGTCCAGAACCCAGTTGCACAGGGCAGCACTGAACCCCAGCCCCAGCAACTTCTTCACCAGCTTGGAGGGGATGACTGTGTTGAATGCAGAGCTGAAATCCACAAACCGCAGTCTGGCGTAGCAGTTTCTATTGTCCAGGTGCTCCAGGACTGAGTGAACTGTGAGTGAAATGGCATCTTCAGTGGGTCTATTTTGAAAGTATGCAAAAGCATGCGTAGAATGTATTTACATCATTTGAGAGTGATGGGCTGTCTAAAACGAGGGCTTGCATTCTGGGTTTGTAGTCCATCAGCATCTCAATCCCCCTCCACATCTGTCACACGTCACGTGTGCAAAACTGAGAATCCACTTTTCTGCTGTACTACCTGTTTAAGCTCTTGATGGCTTTCCGAAGGCCATACCTGCATTTCTTATACAGGTCCGCATCTCCATGCTGGAAAGCATGTGTGCAATCAAGGAGCTTGCAGTGGACGGTAGCGTTCATCCAGGGGTCCTGGATGGGGAATGTCCGTAAAGTTTTTGTAGGGATGCAGTCCTCCACACAGGTTTTAATGAAGTCAGTGACTGTGTTGGTGTACTCGTCCAGGTTAGAGGATGAATCTCTGAACATGTACCAGTCCACACAGTCAAGGCAGTCCTGAAGCTTCTCCTCTCCCTCGCATTTCCAGCGCTGCACCATATGTGTAACCGGCTCCTCGCACTTTAGCCTCTGCCTGTAGACGGGCAGCAAAAGCACTGCGCTGTGATCGGAGGTGCCCAAGTGCTCGTGAGGCAGAGAACGATATGCCCCCCGATACTCCTTGTAGCAGTGGTTAAGCGTGATGTCTCCCCGAGTGGGGCAGAAGACATGCTGGTGGAATTTCGGGTACACAGTCCAAAAATTCGCCCTGTTGACATGCCCACACACAATAAACAGTCCATGCAGGTGCGTATTCGCATGGCTGGTGACCAGCTAGAAGAGTTCATTCAGAGCATGCTGTGTGTTTCCAGGTGGTGGAATGTAAACTGCCATAAGAAACACCCCACTAAACTCCCGAGGCAAATCAAATGGCCAGCATTTGATCAGCAGGTACTCAAGGTCAGGGGTGCGGTTCTGTGAAATAATTGCACCACGAGTTGTTGACAAGGAAGCACACGCCACCCCCTCGTTTCTTCCCCGACGTCTTTGTCTAATCAGCCCGGTGGATTGTGAACCTCTCCAGCTGGACTGCGTGGACCGGGATGCTCTCGGTCAGCCATGTCTCCGTTTAACAGAGGACAAAGCGGTTCCTCAGGTCTCTTTGGAATTGATGTCTTCCACCTTATATCAGTGTATGATCTCAAGAAAGGCCTTTATTAAGGTTGAGTTGTTTAGAACTGTCTCTTTACTTAGTATGAACTTCATTTGTATTAAAAATGAACTTTTTTTATTTCACTTTTTTTCATTTGAATATATTGAATTTTTTTAATGATATGTTTGTATTTATTTTCATTTTCAGTTTCATTTATTTTCTTTCTTTCTTTATTTTCTAATCAAAGACAAATGTGAAAATTTTCCAGTCTGTGTCCTCTCATCCTTTGGGATTTTGCCGATGGAGAGTCCTCATCATTCGTGGCTGGAACACATTCTAGCTCTGTGGCAACCAGGCAGTGATGAGAGGAGCTGTCAATCATCCCAGTGATGAGTGCGCATCTCCTCCAGCCTGTTCGTCCCTATGAGCTACATCATCAAATGGCCTGGGGTTGAATTTTTGAATTTTTATTTCACAGTATATGAACACTTTTCACGGGATTATTTCACTGGATATGATGGGTCAAATCTGAAAAATAGATTATGTCCAAATATACAGAAATGTGCAAAAGTCTTGAGCCACCCCACATTCCTTCATATTTTGTGTCCAAAGACAGTTCTCCAGGCTTCCTGATTCTAATTTCAAGTCCAGTCCCTGCTCCTGACCAGTTTCAAAGGAGTGATTTGTGTTTGTTAAACCACACAGTGACCTACGTATGAATCATTTAAGCAGAACAAAGACCATCTAACTTAAGGCCTGAAGCAGTGAAGAAACAGGGACTGATGATTGCAGACCAGCGGCGGTGATCAGTATACTGGTGGTGCTGTATGCAGAGTGGTAGGAACTCCTTTATCTAGGCTCCTTGTAACTCTAGGCACTTGGCAATCGGTCGCAGTGGACCGATCCTGGGTTGCATGCCGGGTGAACTTATATACAAACAATACTCAGAAATGAAACAATACAGACTCACAATTATTTAACTAAAACACTGGACAGCTGTAACTAATGACACAAAATCCCAAACCAGGTGCACCCAGACACACTGTCAACTTACACTATTTTGTGGCTTCTGAATAGCTTTATGATTTGTAAAGACACCCTGAAAAACACTCTTTATGTTTTGTAAATTAGATGCAAGAGCATGATGAACCCATGTCGGATCTAAAGAACCTCCACAGGATGTAAAAGTTTCAGATCTGCAAGAACCAGAACTTGTCTGCTCCTGGAGCATGTCCAAGTGATGAGCCTCTGCTATTGGGCGGCTCTACTGCAGAGCTGAGAACCTCCAGGGTTCAGAGTGTTGAGGCTGATGGAAGCAGAACATGTTCATCTAAACCTCCAGAGCCTCCAGGAAGTGGCTCAGAAAAGGCTGCGAAATTCAGAAATAGCCTATATGTGCACAGGCTGAAGAATTGCATCAGAGTGATCCAGCCCGCTCTCTCTCTCTCTCTCTCTCTCTCTCATGTACTAAGCACTGACCTTAAGTGTGAGACAGAAGCTTCATACATGACAAAAGACATAAAATGTTATTTACTAGTATTTATTAGTAATATATTAGTAAAATATCTACAAGTGAACAGAGGGAAGGGCATTAAACTGTTAGCTTGACTGCTTGCTAGTGATCCCTACCACCACCCAGCCCATTACTCCCATAGCCACTTGCTAACTCCTGTGTGAGATGGTTAATTATGTATTGTTGAAATAAACATAACTATTATGTGTTTGTAAAATATATACAATAAAATACTTTCTATATTTTGTCAAGGCACCACTTTACATTCATTTCAGGCCTTTGCTTTTAATTGTGACTTATTTAAATTTATTTATTGGAACTTTGTTCATAAATTGTGGCCACTTTACACACGCACACACAAACACATAAACATAAATATTTATTTTATTGTGATATTGTCACTGACCTCTCCGCAAGATAAGGGAAAGGGGAGGACGTGCTCAGTTTGTGATACAGAGTTTTTAATGAGCCCAAATAGGGCCCAGCTTGCACACACAAAAGAAAAGGGACTCATGTTCCTCAAAAGAACAAAACAACAAAACTACTGGCTTGAGGGAAAGCTCCAATAGCACAGGCGAAACAAAACTAGGAGGAAGGGGGTTAGGATCAGAACCTTCCTGTCACTGCAAAAACACGAGGAACACGAGTCTGCAAAACAGAAAACAAACGGGGTTAAGTTATACCACATACAGACAATAGATGAAATGACCAATACTGATTCAAGGGAAACACGGCACTGGCTGGGGTATAAATAAGGACAGGGAACAAGACGCAGGTGAAATTAGAAAACGAGGGACAGGTGAACTTAATGAGTGGGGTGCAGACAGAAGAGACACACTAGGTAGGGAGCGAGGGAAACTAGAAAGGGTGGACAAAAGTTAAGGGACAAACTAATATTCGAAAGATGGGGATCGGGGGCGACGTGATGGGGACGAGAACCTGTTTTTGCTGGTGTTTTATTCTCTTTCTACAGGCCCTCCAGAATTACACTGTTTTAGTTCTGTGATGAACTGCTAGTGAGCAATGATTGTGTAAGGGGTCTTTGGGAATAAACAATGGAGATAACCAGAAATCAGCTTTATGAGATGTCAGTTCATAAAGAACCACCTGCATTAAAACCCAATTAAACACATTTACAGACGGTGTCCTATTTACATGTTATTTTTAACATGTTAATTTTAGTATTCATTTGCTGAGTTGAGCATAATCATAGAAACAAAAAACATATCAAATGTGCCAAAAAATTTGGGGTGGTGAACAACCAACTCCCTAACGATAGAAGCAGCCAGCCTTCACCAACCTTTCCACGTGGCTCTAAAGGGGTCCCTTGTGTCAACATGGGAAGGTGAGGAACTCACTCTGACCTCCCCAGGAATATGTTTGCAGTTGTTTTGCCTTGGGGTGACCAGGTTTGTCTCTTCTTCTCTCCATGTTCTCTCTTCTGCTGCCAAATCCTGTTAGCTAGTACCACACGCACGGCTCTAGCAACATAGTTTGAGCTGCACAACGAAGCACGGCATAGAGTGGACACTTCAGGACATCCTCCAGAGGCAGCAGATACGCACACGTTTGAGGATGTGGATCAAAGGAAGGATTTGGAGCTGGCTTGAAGAGTATGTGACTGCGAGCAGGTGAATTTATTTGTGTTGGGAGCGCAAAGGGAGGACGGATTTTCTGTATTTTTCATCATAACAATCCCCAGGGGAAGAGAGAGAGAGAAAAAAAATATTTCTTTTCATCCAGAGCTTCTTCAGCTGTCCCTATATAGCAGAGCCAGGGGTTCTAGTACAGAAGCAGCCTGGTTTTCCATGACATTCCCATCAACTGATAATGACACATTCTTAAATTCCACCAATTTTTCCAATTTCTCACATCATCCAAAATGTTGAAACTGTTCATTGTAGAAACTCTTACAATGGAGGTGAATGGATCCAGGTGTCTCCAACACAAATACAGCTCACTATCGACTCCCAATAAAGCTCCACGTCTCTCTGAGTGTTTATGTGAATGGTGATGATGGCAAAATAGAGGATAATCTGAATTAAAGCACTTTTCTTTGCCTCACGGCCCCCTGCATGTATCCCTCCACCATGTATGGGTTCAGTTTTAGAACCAAAAGCTTCTCAAAACTGAAAAAAAACTGTCAAACCCAACAGTAATCAGGTGACTATGACCATTTCATGAAATACATTTCTGTGAGGGTAATTTTAGAGGCAGAAGTTCTTTTTACCTCCACTTTTAACAGGTCTGACTTCTGAATGATACTTTTTCCATAAGTGGCAATGGAAAGGTGCCATTGGGGAAAAATCTGAGAATATTTTGAAGGAGAACTCAGATATGACCAACTGTGCTTGATGGTCAGTAGTTCAGGACTTTTTAGGATATAATCATGACTTATACACTACCAGGCAAACACTTTTGCATACCCCAGGTTTACCACATCTGTTCCTATTTCAAGATTCTGATTCTTATGTAACACTGAAAGCTTGTTGAGGGAACACCTGTCAAATAGTTTTCCTTTATAAAATGGAAAGGTATATAACAGTGCATGTCATTAAATCTCGAATATTTGTCTGGTGATCCATATTATGATTATAAATGTTATTGGGTAATATATATATATATGATATTGGGTAATGGGGGGACTCCCCACCCAGCAGAGAAATAGGTCTGTTATACTGAGTGGAGGGGGAGAGGGAGGACTATCATGCACACTTCATTGAATTTATCTGTGCTGTTTTGAGATCATTACTCATGTCATTATATTTCCAGTGCAGACAAATTTCTAGAACATTACCATGGCAGACATTCCTTAGAAACACTGCATTGAGAGAGAGAGAGAGAGAGAGAGAGAGAGAGAGAGGCACAGTGGTCAGTGGCCAGTAATTTCAGTCCATTGCGCAGTAATCCGGTGGGAACCCATGTAATACTCCAGTAATCCACTTTGTATGAGAAGCAGAAGCTCATCTCGGCAAACACTCCGGCTTTTGCTCTTTGAGTACCGCAAATAAAAAAAAGAAAAAACGGAAACACTGAAAGGAAAAATCGTCTAAGGAAACGTCTCCAGCCCTGTTTGTACAGACAGAGCAGACAATAAATACAATTTTCTTTCTTTAATCGTCTAGATTTCAGCCATAGCTTTTATTTTCGGGATGAGCATGGCTGGAAAAGGAATCAGAATCAGGACTAGTAGTGTGGAGCGAGGCCTGAGAACTGCGCTATCTTGTTTTTAAAAATGTAGGTATTTATTTGGCTTAATATCATCCACAGGGGCCATTACAGGAATAGAATAAGCCAAATATTAAGCAGAAAAACTGTAGGAAGTAAAAAAATGAAAGGATGATAATAAATAAAGAAATAGAAGAATACATAAAAAATCAGTAAAAGAAGATTTAAAAATTAGGAGATTGTCCATTTTTAATTGTCCGTGTTGTCCTGCTTTGTACATGACAGCGAAGAGGGCTTGTGATGTAACTATGTATTAGCCACATTGAGTATCATTATCATGCCCCAAAAATGATCTGGACCCCCTTCAAACCTCACCAAGCTCTTCATCAAGCTCATGTTTGAGGTTTATTACACTATGACTTACTGTGAGCTGTGAAATGAACCCAACTCAAACCACCTCAGAATCAGCAGCACTGATCTAGAGTCGGTTTGTGTAATATTAGAAATATGGTAAAATCTGAACTCAGATTGGTCCTGCTTTGTGAACAGCAGACCTGGTGTCTGTGAAATGCTGTAAGTTCAGTAAATTTTTTTAGCTCACAACAGCATTGGACTGGCCATATCCTGAAAGGTTGATGTGTTTTTCAGTCATGCATGTTTGTTTAAAACCGTGGATTTGCTTCGTAATCCTGCGCCAAGTTAACCCAGGTTAGTGAGTTGTACATCTCTCCTGTTTTGATTGGGACATGTTGTCTTTATTTATATGCTAATTTGCTATAAATGACCACAGTGCACAATAGATTTAATACATTTAATACATTTAATGAGGGGAACAGAGCGCTTTACATCCTGCTGTCTGCATCAAATCCCCCTTTTGCATCACTAATGAGATGCTTTATTTGTTTAGCCGCACGACTCAGTGCCGCTTTTGGGATGCAGGCGCTAATAACATAATCAATGAAAAACAAAAACAGTAGTCGCGGGGGCAATAAATACAAAAATAAATAAATAAATCAGCTGCTCTCTGTGGTCTTCTATTATCCGACACTGTTAATGTTCTCCCCATCGCTGACCGATTGAAAGGAAAATGTTCCTGGCGATGTGACACGCGTGATTACCATCATTTGCTCTGTGTTCTATAGATCAGACTCACTGTGTAGCTCACAATCAGCACCACACACAAACAGACAAACAAATACACACACACACACACACACATTTTTAATAAAGAGGGTAACGTGACTGGAAGCACAAAGTGATTCCAATAAAGTGGTCAATGACGCCACCACCCACAGCATGTATTCTCCTAACATGCAACTCCTCATTTTATTGCTGAGATTTGGTGAGAATGTGCCCCCTTTCTGGTTCTTAAGTGGGAAGGGGTTTAGACCTGCTCAAGGAACTGAACCATCCTAGTGATATATATTGCTAAAGCAAAACCTCAGTCATGCTCTCACCATCTACAGTTCTTGCCCTGAGAATGAAGATCTCAGGACAGACAGAAGCAACTTCTTCATGTGAACAAAACAAAACCTGGGGCCACTTCACTGAACTTTAATTAATTTTAAAGGGGACATATGAATCAAAACTCACTTTTTGCATCCTTTTGTGTTTCCATTTGGGTCTTTACTGCTCCTATAAACATTCCAAGCTTGCATAAGACATTAAGCGATATGGCTACAGGCAAAGGCAAGACTCTCATGAAGTGTTGTGTTCATCTTGAACTGGGTCCGACTCGGGATTGAACATATACGGCTGGATAGCGCCTCTGTTTTCGGCCATTTTCACATGTGGTAAATGCGCAACGTTAGTATGGGATGGGTGTGGCATGGCCAGCAAAAGCTTATCTGCTTAAAAGTGACAGCCCTTAAATGGCTCGTTTTAAAAGGGACTGAAAAGGGACTGTCAAGAAAAGAGCTGATTAACTGATGCATTTGTGTAGCTAGCATACTGCTGAAGGCCAGTGTTTCCCCTTTATATCAAAGACACTCGACATAGGATGGAAGCCATAATATTGAGTGAAAATAATCATCGTAGTCTCTTTGTTAAACTACCAGCCATGGTATGAGCAAGTCATGCGCATTTGTCTGTCAAAAGATTCCTTTTTTTTTTTTTTCCATTTTTGAAAGTCTCTCCCTCTCTGTAATATCGGGCCGAATTACAGTTACGCTTTTACAGAGCATTATTTCAGTGGCAGATAAGCATTTCCAATTTTACTGTGGTCACACATTAATTAATCCTCAAGGAGGATTCAAAGAAGAAGTGCTTCAACACTGAGCTTTGTCTCCAGAGCCCAAATTACTTACTGAGCAGGATTAAAAAGAACAGAGAGAATTGGAGGGGACAAAAAGAGCGCAACAGCCAGATTTTCATTCTGAGCCTGCATTAGTTAAAAACCCCTACACAGAGGTGGTACCCTGCTGCTT
>JBBMFX010581284.1:0-14021 GCA_037832545.1 Rhabdalestes septentrionalis | reverse complement strand
TCTACTGCACCTTAGGTTTTGTCAGAACATAAGATCAGATTATTTTAAACAGTTTCTTAAATTTGTAATCCTTCAGTATGTTTTTTTGCTGTTTGCTTATAGGAGAGTTTATATGTCTTGTAGTTACGTCATTAATTGTTTTTCAAAAAAAAATCTCAGTCCTCTTTCTTTCTCTTTCACCCACACAGTGACTGTGCTCCAGCCTCTGTCGCTCCTCAGGGCCGCTGTGAAGAAACTGCTCGGAGACTGTGGGACGTCAGTTGTGAACTGCTGGGCATCGAATGGGACTGAAATCATTTCATTTTTCATCTTTAAGTCTTTATCATGCTCCATCTGAGCCACATCAGTACACCTGTACCTTATTTTATCGCACTCTAAACCCTTTTGGAGCTGAATTAGGTAGTTTTCCCAGTTGAAGTTTAATGTGATTTGTAAGGATTGAATTGATTGACTGAATTGGGATTTTTAGAAATCTCCTCTATGTTCCCTAGCCTAGTATGGAAGGTCATTATCTAGACATGGTTACTATTCTTCAGGGTTCGGCCAGTTACAGAAAGCCACTTACCCTACAGTTATGAGACTGTAAACACAACACACAATTTTCCACGTCAACTTTTCCCAGATGTGGTTGGAAAGCCAAGACCTGTTTGGAGTCCATATTTAGTTCCTTTAGAGCTAGAGGGCAAACTTTGCTAACAACATTAGTCAACTGTCTCACAAAGCTTTTCCATAAAAACATCTATTTTAGACAATTATCTTTACAGATAGTTCGCACAACAGTTCACAAACCACATTGACAAGGGCTATTAAGAGAAATGATGATGAATAACTATAATGGAAACGAACTGGGTGTCGATTGACCTGTTGTATTAGCAAGGCTAGCACTCATGAAAACTTAGGACTCCAAACAGGTTTTTTACACCTTTGGTAGGTGAAATTAAGGGTTTTTGTTAACAAAACATTCCCCCAGAGTAGCTAAAATCATTTGGGCATTTAATTGTGAAAGAATTGTAAAAATGACCTGTGTTTACCGTTATAAATGCCCACTTTGCTAGCGTGAACATCATCCAGCTCGAACAGGGCTTCAGAATTCAATCCCCTTCCCCCCATCTTCTTCTACCGTTTGCCAAACGTCTAATTGTACCTGTGAACCTGCTGCCAAGCACTGCCTGCCATGTTGAGGCTGCACAGCATTCAGAAACTACACTCAGGCTTCTGGCTCCTGTTTTGTGGACTGCTGTATTACGAGTCATGTTTTACACTGTTGTTTCATTTCTCCATTAGAATGTGACTTTAAGCAGTCGTTAACATTTCATCATCTCCATGCTACAGCTGCCTAGAACTGAAGATTTTATACAGATGTGAACAAGCCTTTTTACTACTGTTACATTCATGACCAATCACATATATTGGTCATGACTGTGGCATTTCCCCACTTTTCCAATACAAATGGAAGGTGCGCCGCTGTAACAGCAGCAATCCTGAAGTTTCGTTTGTATTTCTGCTCCTGTTTATAGATGATCTTTGATCTTTCTGCCTTGATGGTTTACATTCATGTATGTGAGAATCTCATATCTGTTATAAACTTAAACAAGCCTTTAAACTTTAATCTTATTTCCTAATCTGTTATGTCACATGATCTACTGGTGTCATGGACAACAACAACAAAAAAAGTGAATGAATGGAACAGGAGCACAACACACGGATCAGCTGTTCATGATCAGGGTGAGGGTGAAAAGGGCCGGCTGTTTTAATGCATATGCAGTCACTGCTACACCTTAAATGTAACATGTCAAAATAAAATTTGCATTCAGGGGTGAGAGGTGGGTTAGAGGTCATCTGACCACTCTCATTAAGATATGGAACCACACGTGGAAGTGGCTTAGATATGATTTCACAAAGCTCTGACAAGATCTTGATCACACTGAGGCACGTCCCAGTGAAGTGAATCTACCCGTCAGTGGTAATTAATGCTAATTGTGGGCTGTGAGTTACATGTTGGCTCAGCTAGCCTTGCTGGCCCAGTGCAAAACCAAGAAGGCAAAGTTTAGGTACAGAAATGGAGTTTTTTTTATGGCATAAAGCTATGCTGTTAGGATGCTGGTGTAACCATAATAACTAAAATTTTATGGCAAATTGATAATGATGTAGGAATTGTGTTTTTGGCGGGGGAAAAAAATCCACAACTGCACTTGGTGAAATAGTGTAACAGTTCAAATTTTATTTGAGTGCATAGATGATGTAAACATGTTTAATTTAGCATCACATCATTTTGTTATCAGACATCACTGTCTATAGAGCAGAAGCTACATACATCCCTTTAATTTTTCCCCTTCACCAGTTGATTGATAGAAGGCAAGTGTGTGAATCAAAAACACTGAAACATTAAGTACCAGCCTCCAGAGCACAGATTAAGCTACGAGTGCACTGAACAACACAGTGGTAGGAAAGCTTTCAACCTAATCTGCTGCATCTGTAGCACACTTACACATATCATAGACAATGGATCCAGCTGTAACTAGCAAAGAAGAGAGAACACACTTACTCAAAACATACAAGGGAAGCTATTTGTTTTATTATCTGTCCATTAGCTACTATTATAAGTCAGGCGGGTTTTGAGTCAGGCGGGTTTCTGTTCTTTTCCAAGTACAGACGATTGCACTGAATTTAATTTGTGCATTAAACGATCAGATGCAGTAGAGGGGAAGGTTGGTTGTTCCTGTAATGAGAATTCACTGCTGAAATTCCAGGACAAAGTCTGGCCCAGGAAAAGCGCTTACAATGGGAAAGAGGCAGTAAACACTGAACAGACACAAAAACAGACATTCATAACCAGTGTGTTCATAAAATTAAACATTTCCATTGATAGGAATATCAAAAAAATGAAGTGACATTTCACATACACACAAACATACATTCACATACATACACATATATAATCGACAAAACTGGCTTCTGACATCCAAAGGCAGTGCACATTATTTCAGAGAATATAAAGATTTGGGACAGTCAGAATTACTAAGAAAGTAATGTTACATAATTACAATATATTCAAGAATTTTATGCCATTAGCTCAATATTAGATTTCATGTGTGCTATTCACATCCACAGGATCCCTTATGACATCGTTTTAATTTATTAAAAAATCTGACTCCATATTCTTTCTAATATCCTCTTCCCCCAGAGCGTCAAGTAGCATCCAGTTCCCTTCGTCAGAATGGATCATTTAATTGCACACGATCAGAATCATTTAATTGCACACGATCAAGTGTAAATGCATATAATCGTTTCATTACAGTATTAAGGCTTTTAGTCAAAAAGGATTTTCTCATAATACATAATTACATAATTACCTGGTTCAGGGTTTGGTGTGAAAAGCTTAGTTCTAGAGAAACTTACCACATCAGAATTGTTTACAGTGATGGTGACTGGAACCGGACATCGGCCCCTAAACTCTCCCTCACAAGTGTCATTACAAGAACTGGTTATGAATCTGATGACTGAGACCTTGTTTTAAAACTGAATCTGTTCATAGATGAGGGAACCATTCAGGACGCTGTGTGGCAAAATGGATTTTGTTCAAATTTGGCACTACTTTACTACGGTCGACAATCCATGTAAACTTGGAGGACACATGTAGGTTCACTTGGTGGGTTTATAAATGCTCCATTTAACCATGGTTCCATTTCACATTACCATTAATAAGCTTCTTAACAATGAACTGTTTCACACCAAACCCATGAGCATGTTTCTTTATATTTTAACAAACTAAAACGTAGATAAAGCCCCTTTAAAAGAATGACATTTTTTTTTACCTAATCCCTTTCTGCCATGTCTGTAACTGAAAGAACACTTATAATTAAAAACAGTAATCATTTGCTTTTCTGTTATTTTCTAAGAAAAGGGAAATTAGTCAAAATTGTCTGTAGAAACTGACCATATTATTGATCTGTGGCAGATAGAGGCTAGCTTGAAAAAAGCTGAAACAGTCCTTTAAATAGAGGCATCATAAAAAGAAAACACAACTGTATAACAATCTACAAACCAAATGTATCTGATCATTAGCAAGACTGTGTTTGTCAGACAGTAAGAGACTAAGAGTAATGATGAGGGATAATACTGGATCAGTCCTCCATTCTAAACCATACACACGAGACAAAAACGTCATACAAAGAGAGATTAACTCATACAGAGTCCTGCTCGAAGCACAAGTGCTCTTGGGATCCATGGGAATGCTTAAGAAGGACCCCTTCACCTGAGGTAGGATGTAAAATAAGAGAATGCTACTAGAACAAAGTTTCTCTGTATAGTCGATTACCACAGATAGCAATATTGAAGCAGATCCCTGTATTCAGAAAAAAGAAGACTTGCTGTTTCAGTTGTTATAATAGAAGCCAACAGGCAGCTGCTGGATTATTTCAGTAAATATTTGTACACACTTCGGTAGATTTGTTTAAAGGAATTCGGACATTAAGCTGTAGATCTACATAATTTATAAAAAATGGGATTAGCTTTCCAGAGAGTAGAATGTGCAGTAAATTCACCTGATCACCATGGATCTTATGCTCAAGCTACAATATCCAGACCGGCTTTGTTAACTGCATTGGTCCGGTATTGATAAAACTTTTTAAGAAGAGTTTCGGTGAGTCTCTCATGTTTGCCTCATCTTAGCACCTCAAAGTTTCTTTATGTATATCAAACAATCCATATAATGCAGCAACTGCCTATTGGTTTCTGCGCTTAGGTTTTCAGTGAATTCCAGAGAAGCTTAAAAAAATGCTGTCCATGGTAATCAGTGGTATTATAGAGATACACCAGAAGGTGATAAGGCTGAAGAAAGCAAAAACCAAATCTAATCTTAGAATAGATTAATTTTTAAAAAGATGATTATTCGCCAAACATTGTTTAATCCAGGACTGGCAGAGTGAGAGTCAGTAACACTTGCTCTGAATTGTGAGAGCGACATCAAGCAGCCATTAACTTTCAATTTTCTGTAAAACCATGCAATGTTTCTAATTGGTGAGTCATTCTGTCTAGCACCTGCTGTGTTGAGGTCAAAACCATAATTGTGCTCTAATATAGTTCTGCAAGACTGGTTTGGGTAATGCTGCTGTTTGGGTTTTTTCCGAAGTGCATGTGATGAAGGTCTAAGTGTCGGTCGCTGAAATTTGGCCGAAAAGTCGTCTGCCCAGATCTTGTGACAGAAATGGCACGTTGGTGATTCACGTTCAATGAAATAAACCAGCAGCATCCACACTAACCCACACCGACCAATCAGATCCAAGCTCAGGTCTCCAGTGCGCTGTTGGGATTTACAGCCTATTGGAGGTTGTTGCTGTTGGCTACCTGTTGTTGCTGTGCCGTTGCCGTGACGCCTGGTGTTCAGAGAGCCACTGACGGCAGATGTCTTGCATGATCGTGTCGCCTGAGTTTTCTGCAGCTTGAAGGACGTCCTGCACCAGTGGTCCCGCTTTAGACACGTCCAACTTTACGGCTAAGAGGTAGGCCGCCCTCAACTTACTGCACTGCAGATATCCCTTTATCTACACAAACACAAACACACATACACTCAAGGTGTGCAAAGAGCCACTGATAAACTGTGACACACTGATCTATAGATGGTAATTAAAAGTGCATCCATTATGAGATGTTAAAATCAATTACACTACTTTTAAAAATAAAAAACTTTTCAAATAAAGTCTTCAATTGTGTCTATATTTCACTACAGTCTTGTATTTTTAAGCGACTCTTCTCAGAAAGAGTTTAATGCACTTAATAAACACTGCAGAATGTTTGAACATGCATTAATTAATAGCTGATCTATATAATATAAAATATAAATCCCAAGATAAGACAGTAATACCTTGGTGAATAAAACACATAAATATCTAAAATATATAAACAAATAAAAACTGAACATTCTGGGGCCAAAATGAAATTTAGGAAAAATGCAGGATAAATGTCCTTAAAAATATATCAGAATTGTCCCAAATTATTTGAATCCAAATTAAAGAGTCATAATCCAACCCGATTGGCACTTTATTTTGCTCCATTATTTGGGACACATGTGTATTTGACACAATGGGAACAAACAGGAATTCAAGAAGGAACAAAGAAAAATAGGAGACTTACCTTATTCTCTGTTGCTTTGCACTCTAAAATCAGAGACTCCAACTCTTTGGCCTGGAGAGAGAATAGACAACATATGACCCAAAACAGAGATTACTCAAAAATACACACAAATTACAGTACATACACCAATGCCTAAATGATACCCTTCAACCTCTTGTGGACACACGTGAGGAGTTTAGTTTGATCTAGCTTCCATAAACACCAAGCATCTCAATGAAAGCATGTTGACTTATGACTAACTGTTCAAAATCTATAATCATATTCAATGGGATCCAGAAGAAGAAAGGCCCTTTCTATCAAGAGACATTTGAAAATGTATGACTCATCATAAAATCAACCATTAAATGTTTAGGTAATGCTATCACTGAAGGCTCTCATAAAACACTTATTTCACAAGGATTGCATTGCGGCTGTCAAAATGTGACTTTAACCACATCTTACATCAGTTTGTCTTATATATAAAAGGTTAGACTTTAATTCCAGAGCCAAACACACGTATTTACACCATTTTCCTGCATGCAGTGTATTTTTTATAGACCACAGTTCATTATACAGCTTCAGAAACCATATAATCAAGTCTAACAGGAATTACTGAGCGACTTGATGCAGTGTAAGGAAAGTGAGTAATACAGTCAGCCTGAGGTCAGGGGGACCTTGCACACAAACTCACATCAGCAGGACTTTTCTCTGCAACTGACACACAGCTGAGAACAATGGCATCGCAATCGCTTTTAGTAGCTGTGCCCGACTCGCCCACACATTTCAGCAGCTGCCGAATGGCCTGGTACTGCCGCTGCCTCACCAACCGCTGGCCCACACGCACATACAGTGCAAGCGCCTCTAACTGAAAGTCCTGCGTAGACAGGGAGCGAGAGAGACAAAAAGAGAGTAGGAGAGAGGAATGCATTTATCATGATGAAGAGGAATATTCTGAGGGATTCTGTAACTATTCATCATTCACATGGGTATGGTTTGGGGGGAAGCAGACAAAAATAAAAAACATCCCTCAAAGCAGAAATCTCTGGAAAAAGAAGAAGCCCCTTTGGTTTCCTCTTACCTGTATGACTCGATAAGCAATGCCAAATCCCTCCTCAATGTTCTTCCCTCCTAACATCACCTGCAGAAAAGAAAAAAGGTACAGTATAATTTACATTTAAAAAATTAACACTGGAAATATTTATTAAACAAAGAGTATTTGTACTAAAGTGAAGCCACTGTAAAGTGTTCATTATATAAAAAACAGGTCTGCACACATCAACTGGTTGCTCTATTAAGAATACAGTAATCAAAAATAATTGTATACATTTCTGTACATTTTTTTCCCTCTGTGGTCCACTTTTACTTTTATGAGTGTATTTACTGAACAGTTGAATATCATATTGTTTTTGGGCTTCACGTTGTGCCTTAATCATGATAAAAGCACTGCAATACATAGCGTCTTAATGGTTCACTGACAAATGTTGATTTGCGAAACACATGCACACAATTGATATATATTTATATATTTTTTTACTGGGAAAGTGTATAATAAATAAACAAACAGTTGTTAGCAAAATCTCTACAGGTTTAATATCTCATTTGATGTGTGTGTGTGTGTGTGTGTGTGTGTGTCGCGTTGTTTCAACTTACTTTGCAGGCCACGTCCACCTTAATGGAGCTTGTTCCAAAAAGAGTGGGTGGGGCACTGTTCCCTGCTGGGACAGGGCTTATAGCTGATCTAGAGGGCGAGGAGCTTTCGCAGCGCTGTAGGAATCGCGTCACTTCCAGCTGCAGCCCAATGGTGTTTATATGTCTGGAAAAAACAAATTGCATAACATGGTTTGTTACTATAGCAACCAATATGAGGCAGAGGGGTGCACTTAAGCGCTCAACCTTTAAATAGATTCAGCATCCATTTGATTAAAACCATTCTCAGCAGTGGCACTGATGTGGCAGTGTGTGTTGCCGGTAACTTGTTCGTTTCAGTTTTAAACTTTCCAAACGCATCATGTTATGAAGGCAAAACTTGAGTGTGATAAGTGCGACCTGACCTGGAGACATCGTTGGAACTCATCTTCTTCCTGAAGGACAAAGAAGTGGAGTGGGATTTCCTGCGGTTCTGCTGCTCCTGCAGGTACGTCCTCAGGTGTTCCTTGGCCCGAACCAGCCAGCGCTGCTGCTCACCCAGCTGCAAGTAGGACTGAGCGCCGTGCGTAAAGAACCGGATACATGTCATTGCAGCTCGAACATGGTCCTATTAAAAAAACCATATAGACACCAAATCACACATTTAGCGCAATCAGCTGTAAGAGTTTTCAACCAGTGAGTAAAGAAGTCTCAGCCCTTTTTGGTACATATACACACACTGCAATCACATCTTACTCCCCAAGTATTTCAATTAAAAATAAACATGTGGCAAGTAGCCTTGACTCTCAGTTCATTTTTAGGTGCCATTTTATTACAGTGGAAAAATTAGGTAGAATCTTGTTTATGTGGTAAGAGAATTCTTCACATTTTTAAGTAAGCAGACTAAACTTTTTACTTTTATATGAGTATATTTACTGAGCAGTGGAACATCATATCGTTTTTGGCTTTGCCTTGTGCCTTAATCATGATAAAGTCAGTGCAATGGATGGCCTCATTAGGACTGACTCCTAGCACTGTGTAAAGCCTGTGTGATCCAGTGTGTATGTGTGTTGAACAATACCATCATAAACTGCTGCAGCTGGTACAGTGTGTGGAAATGTCCTCTGCGCTGGAGTAGCTGGCAGGCTGATATGAGGTATCGTCCCCAGTTCTCCAATGTTGGGTCCAGGGTCTCTAGCAGTGCCTGGAGAACCCCCAAACGCCCTTTCTCCAGACAGGGCTGCAGGATACCCTCCAGAAACACCTCTTCAGGACATTCCTACAGGGGATGGAGAATGAAGTAGACACCCAGTGATAGTGTAATTGAATGTAAAAAAAAATTGTAATTGGTCAGCCAAGACACGTTTGGTGTTGCAGATTGGCTTATCTAGCTAAGATCCCACCAATTATGACTGCATGCTTAGTCGTCACATATTTACTTCAAAATAGACTAACATACAGGCAAAATTCTGAGTTTCAGAAAACCGCTTCTACAGTTTCTAGCAATGCAATGTACTTTTGCCAGATTTTACATACACCAATCAGCCTCAACATTAAAGTTACTGACAGATTAACTGGATCATATTACTTATATTTTTACAAACTATGTTGTGATATATTAGGCAGCAAGTAAACTAGTTGAATAGCTGCATACGGTATTTTTTTAGGACGCCTAGTCTTGTGCAGTGGGTAGTTTCTACCACAAATGGTCTGAGGTAAAATTACCTCTAAATCAGCAACAGGACCAAAGGCAACCAAGACTCACTGATGAACACAAAGGCTAGGCAATCTGATCCAATTTTACAGAAGAGCTACTGCAGCCTAAATTGCTGAAAAAGGTAATACTGGCTAAGATGGAAAAAGCATCAGAACACACAGTGCATCCCAGATTGAAGTGCATTGCCATGGAACGGTCAGAGTGCCCTAACCACCAGAACTGAATCATAAGGCAGCAGAACAAGGTGGTCTGTTCTGATGGTGGTCTGTTCTTTTACAGCATGGATAGCTGGGTGAATGTTCATTACTTTCATGGGAAAAAGGTGGCTTAAGATACACTATGGGAAGGAGCTTTAGTAATTTTCTGCTGAGAAACCTTGAGTTCTGCTATTTATATGGATGTTAGTTTGAGACGAACCACCAATCTAACTACAGTTCTAAACCAAGGACTACACTTAATTGCAAAGATATTCCCTGATGGCAGTGGCTTATTTATGCAGAAGAAGCAAACATTTTCAAGCTGTAGACTCCAAATTCCCTTGATCAAACAAAGAGTGAAGGGTAAACTGGTCTAATCCATAAAGGCCCCACCTCGCAAACCACAGGGCTCGAAGGATCTGCAGTCAAATCCCATAGCACGCCTTACAAGGCCTTGATAAGTCGATGCCTCATTGGGCCAGGTGTGTTTTGACAACAACCTATTCTCTATTAGGCGAGTGTTTTTAATGTTAGGGCTGACTGGTGAAGAGTTAGAAACACTAAATTATTATTAAAGATTACTCAACACTAGGCCTTTCACGATTAACAATAAATCAATTAATTGCATGATAATTAAAATGAGGTCGATAATTTTCTGGCCGCAATCATTTTCATTTGTTTGCTTTCCAACGGACTTCACTGCGATATATTGGTCTCTACCGCCCCCTATCTACCGCCCCCTATCGGTAATGAGGCAAGAACTCTCTTGTGGATTAGCCTTGCTAGCCGCATGGTGAGAAAATGCTAACTAGGTACACATTTAAGATGTGAATACCACTTACACCATTGCATACGGTCGTCTCACTTACAGGACGGGATGGGGTTTTTTTTCCCAGAGATCGGCACTTCTTTGGGAACGCACCAGAACCTCTGAGAGTCTCATATCTCCTCGTTTATCCTCAGAAGCGTGATGTGAGACGTGCAGAGAGCCAGTCCGGTTTTAACATTCACTCATTGCTCGCAGCTTTTCTAGAGGGGGCAACCACCAATCTCTGGGGAGCTTCACAGTGAAATAGGGCTCAGTTTGAGCTTAAAAAAGATCCCTGGCATGTCATAATACCCCACGGCGAGCTGGAGTTACTAACACGAAGACGATCGCTTTTGACAAAAGTATAGGGACACGCGCTAGAATTTAGCACAGCTGGACACATTGCTGCTCCTGAGAGATTCTGCCTTATGCCACACAAAGTCAAGGTTTGCCGACTGTCTTACCATGTCTTCCACTCCCAGGGTTATGTGATCTTTAGAAGTCAAGGTTTATGGATCTTTGAAAGGGTGCATTTGCATTATTATGTCATTATCATTACATCAGTAGAAATGGACACAATGACAATATTATCGTTTATCGCAATAATTTCTGGGACAAATTATCGACCAGCAAAATTTGTTATCGTTACAGGCCTACTCAACACCTCCACATGACTTGAAGTAAGTGCATGGGCGGCGCGTAATGGAGGCTTGGGGAGGCTAAGCCTCCCCAAATTAATGCTGGGAAATTGTGAAAATAACGTACATGATGTGTGAATATTATTAAAGATTATTTCAGAATGAACGCAGCAGCTGCGGTCAGTGATAGTAAAATAAAGGATCTTTGCAATGACAAGTTGACAGTGAGTACGCGTTACCATGGTGATAGACATAGTCAGATCACGGTAGTTCTAGGCCTAAACAGCGCGGGATTTTTAATATGTAGGCTATACACAGATATGGCCCCAATTAAATATATTTGCCCACCCCCTAGCCCCCCCAAGTAAAAAAGTCTAGCTCCGCCACTGAGTAAGTGTGATATGATGCAGATATGCAGTTATCACCATGCCAGTTTGTGAGGTATTCCCACAAGTTCCCCGCAGCTACATTATTTTCTAATGTAATACTAAAATAGGGAACATGTCTTGATTGATCAACTATAACTGAAATAAAATATGACCCACAATGAACTGAGGAGTCTTTACCTAAAATGGTGCTGTGTGTAAATACCTTTTTAAGCAGGTGTTCAAGAGCATCCCTCAGGCAGTCATGACGCAGGTAGAAGCTGATGAGGCTCAGGTGAGTGCCATAGCTGACCAGATAGTACAAGCATTCTTGATAGTGACCACAGTGCTGTGCCTTGACCTCTGTCCGATCCATGGGAGCCAGTTCACGAAGAGCCTCCTCAAGTTCTACCAAAGATGCCAGGATATTCTCGTCTACTTTCTAAAACAAAACAAACAGAATTGTTATCTATTTAAATGGTTTAGTTAGCATGAAGCAGCAGTGTGCTTTGTTTGGGTATATGTATCTTCAACACATAGCTTCAAAGTATCTTCCCTTTTTAGATCACCAATAGCCTGAAAGTTGTCTTTTCTAAACAAATTACTTAAAACACATAATCAAACTCTTAGTCCAACACCTGAAACTGAAGCATTAATGTTGACAGGTGCTGACATCACTACAAAAAGTCTACAAAGGCACGGTCAAGAAAATTGTCACAAATATTTAAATGTTATTCAAGGAACCCCTGTATAACTATTTCCTTTTTACAGCTCAAATAATGTTATATTATCTTCTCTTGCAGAAGCACAAGGCAGGTAAGTTTGCTTAGAAAGAATCAGCACATTACCCAGTAAAACAAATTGTAAAACACCTCTTTGTCTCAGGGTCATGAACAAACCGCTGACACTAGGGTTGCCAACCTTCCCATATTGTCCAGGACATCCCGAAATATGAGTGATTTTGATTTGTCCCGTCGGGACAGATCCAGTCCCGTATTCCAATCACAGACTCGTTAGCCAATTATAGACTACCATAGGGGGCAAAACTCACACAAATGTTGCAGCGAGACAGTTGTTGGTGTGCGTGTATGTGTGCACTGGCCACTAGTGGTGAGTGGGGGCAGAATTATAGACTGTGTGGTCAAAAAAGTATTATGTTGTTAAAAAAAACAGTGATCTGTATGGTGACCAGGCGTCCTCTTATTCCCTGACATTTTGAGACCTGCGTCTGGGTGGAATTTTTCAATCTCCGTCGATCGATCTCCATCATTTGTCGCCCTGAGATGCAGCTGAAATATGCATAAAACATATAGACACCCCAGGACCACGACTGTGAACCCAAGATGCGCATATCTCCCCCAGGAACCACCACCCTGTTCTTCAAGAAATTGTCCTGCATTTGGGGTTGAGGAAGTTGGCAACCCTAGCTGTAATTGTCCTCCCGACACTCCATGGTCATCAATAAGGAAGTTCGGAATGCTTGAGAAAACCTTTACAGAGATAAAAGCTACAATCCTGAGGGCCAAAAGAAGATGGGGTTTGAATCTCTGTTCAGACAGGAACATATTTGCAGCAAAGCAAAAACACTTACAGCCCAAAGAAAAAGCTTCTCAACTTACGATTTTCTCAGATGACCTGTGCACAATACTGAGCAGGTTTTAGGTTTCAGTGAGCTAGCATCGCTCTTGACTTGCCTCTGGGTTCTCTTTAGACTTACTGTGCTGAGCGTGGGTGAGACTGTGGACTCCAGGTGCTGGATGATCTCCTGCAGCAGTCTTGGGCCTAGGTTCAGCTGATTTCTGTCCACAGGTGCCTTCAGACAGCGAGATAATTTCTCACGAGCTCCGTTCAGACACCCTACCTTCAGACACGCCATGCCCCATGCATGCCACACACCACTCGGGTCCAGGCCACTCTTAGTGGACACCTTTTAGAGAAAAAGCTGTTAAATTGCTTCTACAGTACTATCTACTAAAGCATGTTACTCTTAGAGATCTGCCTGTTGCAACACCAACAATTCAAACAACAAAAACAGAAATTACGACAATATGTTGCCTCAATCTGTAAAAATTAAGATTTTCAGTGACACCAAATTAGACCCAGGATTTGTGGGAGAAGATTACGTAGTATTTCTAATTAGAAATAAACTGTACTGGGCTGGAGACTCCTCACCTCGACAGCTAGTTGGTAGTACTCAGCCTCCAGCAGCTGGTTCCTCAGTCGAGTTACGGCTGCTGTCTCCAGAATGTCATCTAGGGAGGGAATGTATTTGTAGTTGGCACTGACTAGGATCTTCAGTACGTCCACCTTACTGATATAACTTCATCAAGAAACGGGGGGTAAGAGAGAGGAAAAAGCAAATAGACCAGTCACTCCATCTGTTGCATCAATACCCAGAAGTAATATGTAAAATGATTTCCATTTCTGAATTGTTAACACTGATTAATTAAAGCGTTCATGATTTTTTTTTTACAGCCTCCGAGCACGTGAACACACGGTCCATTCGTGCAGCTCCAGCCTCCACAACCCGCTCCTTTACTGGGGGAGAGCAGTCCAGCT
>JBBMFX010581259.1:0-14023 GCA_037832545.1 Rhabdalestes septentrionalis | reverse complement strand
GCAAAACGTCATTCAGTTTCACTTCATGTCTTCAATACGCAAGAAAATACTTTGGGCATTTGTGCCCAAACACACTGTAGAGAATTTATTAGGTCAAGCACTAATGTTGTATGAGAAAGCCTGGTTTACAATCTCCATTCCAGTTCATTCCAAAGATATGGTATGGGTTTGAGGTCTGGGCTCTAGAAAGGCCAGTCAAGTTCTTCCACACCAAAGTCATCCAATCCAGACTTTATGGGGTTTGCTTTGTGCTTGGTAACACAGTCAAGGGCCTTTACCCAAAACAATTCAATGCAACAATTTACCAAAAAGTTGGAAGCATGGTGTTGTCCAAAATGTCTTGGTATGCTGAAGAATTAAAATTATGTCCTTTACTGGAAATCAAGGGCCTAGCTCAAACCTAAAAAGACAATATGTCCCAATACTTGGGGCCATGTTGTGAACATGCATTTCTACAGCTGGCCACTGGGGGCGTACATCCAGCTTCACTGAATTGTGTGAGGGCAATATGGCGCTGTGCAGGAGAAAGGTGTTCTCTCTGGGCTGGTAGGTGTCCCTCGTCTGTATTTGTTAAGTGAGGGTGCTGTATGTTTATGGATTGATTTACGTATATTGAAAAACTCGCCCCGTGTGTTGCTAACATCAGAAACACATGTTTATGACAGGCTGAAAATATGTCACCGCGTTAGCTTGTTTACAGGTCTATCCTCGGCTCAACACTACTTCCTTTAAAACAGAAAGTATATGAAATTAACTATGAAATACTTTAACCCAGATGTCAATTTGGAGCTCCTAACTCTACATTTAATATAAAACACCATGGCACAAACTGCTGACCTTTTTGTTGTTTAGTTAATGATTTCGACATGTTTGTCTAGGGTTTGTGACTCAAACAGTTCCTTATTTCTTACAAACACAAAGTCAAATTCGATTCGAGACGCATAAAACACACTCACCTGCCTAAACACAATTATTATTTCAGTGGAACACTGACTGATTTAAAAGTTAATTTCTAAGAACCTAAGCAAGAAATGAAAAAGTGGTGGTTAGGGAGTTGAAACGGCGATGGGAAGGTCCTGGGTTCGAATCCCAGGACTGAGAGTGGCACTGCTTAGGTACCCTTGAGTAAGGTACTGTCCCCACACACTGCTCCCCGTGCACTGTGTTACTGGCAACCCACTGCTTCATTTTGTGAACGGATTAAATGCAGATAAAGAATTTCACATGTAATACAATTTGTGCTGTGATGGGTTCACATGGGATTATAAGGAGTCACTTTATATTACACTTAAAATTAAAATTATTTAAATGAAAATTAATGAGTGAGTGAAATTATTCAACATGTATTACTTGCAATTAGATGCTGTTAAGCTAGTTGCTTTTGTATAACTGATTAGAAAGAAACCTCGGTGTCTTATTTTACAGCGCTGCAGCAGGCTTTCTGAGTGCTACCAGCAGAACCTGCCACAGACTTGGCAGATTGCCGTCAGTAATCAAAAGAAGTTGGATTTGTTTAAGCATCTCTGGTGGCCTGTGTGCTGTTCCCTTTGTGCAGGTTTGAGTGGTTTTATTTGATTGCTGTATTATAATAGCCTCATAAAGGCCTGTACCAAACCATTATGTTTTGGTGCTGCTGTATGTTAAATGTAGTGTATAACACTGTGTGTAACAATTTCAAGAGAACCAAAAATGAAAAAATATTGCAGACAACAGTGTATCTGAATTTTAGAATTTGTCTTTTTGTTAGCCAAACCAGTCTGAAGTTCATAATTTGTGCCTTGTGGTTTGAAGACACAAGACTAATTAAATATTTGAAATATTGTAAAACCTATCCTAATTTTCTTATGGGATCCATTTTACCAAATTTGTCAGAAAAAATGATGTTGAATGCTTTCTGCAATTAATGTTGTGTTTATGCACAGGAAAAACAATTATCCCATGAAACCTTGATCTGTAGAGCATCATCTCTGGTGGCCATCAGTTCCAATACTTACCTCTCCCAAACTACTTTAGCATTAGTGGAGTCCCTCACTGAGTATGCCAATGTAAGTACATCCATGACAAGACACTTTTATTATGTGTAATGTTTTCAGAATGCAGTTACACACGTTACATATCTGTAGCAAAAAGACGGTAACATTAACAAATGTCTTCTGTGTACGTTCAATTCCCAGGCAATAAACACCCTTATAACCCTTCACACAGGCTATGTAGCCAATATCAACAAGTTGAACCCTGTACAGGAGGAGTCACTATGGCAGATGATAGTCTCCAAACGCCAGGAGGTAAAAGCTCAGTAAGAAATGCAGTAGGTCAAGAACTTTCAGTACAAGTACTTTAAAATCAGCATAGATATATTTTTCTCTTCATCCCTCAAGCAATATTCAGATGAACAGAATTGTTTTAAGTATTTAAAAATAATTTGTGTTAATTTATTTAGGTCATTGACCGACGGGAAGACTGCAAAAAATATAAGGCAAACTGGCAGATGGCAGTCAGTCTCTCAGAGCTCGCGGCTGAAGCTGCTTTTAATGCAGGTAGGATTTTTGTTCCTCACATTACAGTTAATGTACACATTGGTAAAGTACTGTAAGTGTTTATAGATGCATAATGTGATATGATAATCAGATATAATATAAGTGGCAATTTAAAAAGTGTGAGGAGATGGGCAGTATGATAGTATTTTATTGTTATTTTGGTCATTTCTGATATCATGATACACTAAGCTAATTTCTAATTCTATACTCAGCACTAACCAGATGCATATTATTTACAAAGAGACATAAATTCTTTTGTTTGATGTTATTTAACTGAATACACTTTAGGTTGATCAATTATGTAGATGAGTTTTCCTCATACCAGATGTCTTAAGTGAATTTAAATGGAGTGGATGTTTTATTGACAACCAGGTTTGTTTGTTTGTTTGTTTGTTTAGTTTCTGCAATTCACAGTTTATCATGTAACTTTAGGAATGACTGCTGACAATACTGAAACCAGTCCTTCATCATCCAGCACATGTTCGTGTTTCCATGAGTTTGTAATTTTGACATTTCTGCTTTAGGGGCCGATCAAGCTACTGCTACAGCTCAGTCTAACCTACGGACAGCGTAGTCTCAGGTAGAGCAGGCCCATCAGGACTCACTTAAGGCAGAAAAAACCCTGAACGACAGCAAAGCAGACGTCAGCAAGAGGCTTCAAAATGCTCTCATCTCAGTACCACAAGAAGATGAGGAAATTCCAGAGGCCTATCTGAGAGAGGACTGATCAAAATCAGCAGTACCACTACAGATTTCCTAGACAAGCAGCACTAAAACTCCACCATTCCAATGATTAGAGCTGCCTCTCTTATATACTTTTGTGGACATTTTTCAGTAGAATGAAGTGCAGCAGTAAGTTATGACAGACCCTAATGTGGCAACAGGATATACAAAAGTAAAAAAAAATCATTAGAAGAATAAGATAAAAATAACATAAATGAATCAAACTAATTATAATATTATTATTATAAGAAGTTATTTTTCTAATATTTCATGAAGTTTTGTCATGCTCATGTAAACTGAAACCATCATTATTCTACGGTAATTAGTGCTATGTAAATTAGGGAAGCCCTACTGGTGTATGTACTACTTACTTTGCTGTACACAAACTACAACTGATTTTAAAGCTTAAACCTATGAAACATTGGTCTTTTTTGCTTGCACTGCTGTATGTGTCCTACAGTGCAGGGTTAGATTTTGGCTCTGATATGCTACTTAATCCTTGTTTAATCTGATACTGGGAGTGATATTGTACTCATCTAAAGGGGTAACTTATGGTGGTGAATCAGGGGTTTACTTATTTCGTAGGTGTAATTTTATTTGTTTGGCTGATGGGTTGAAGTGTGTTATAATACATAAAACACTGACATATGCAGTGCTTTCATCTCCAGATCTAGAATTGGTTGTTAGATGTTGGTGTTTATAACACCACCTGCTGCACTTTGTGTTAATGTGAGTGTGCGTGTGCATGCGTGTCTGCGTATATATAAAGACATCTGGCAGAAATATGTTGGTTTTCCACAAACATTCCACAAAGGGGTAAGTGCTAATTATGACAAAGATGTGAGAACACAATACATCACAACAATCAATCGAAGGGCTGCTCTGCTGCATACAGGTCAGCGTGTCCATGCTTAACCCTGTGCACTGCCAAGAGTGCCAGCAATTGAAATGTAGGTGTCAGAAATGGATCCCATTATAGAAGGTGGTCTGGATTGGTGAATCTTTTTTTTTTTTTTGTACATAAAGAAAGCAAAATGGGGGAAAAGGCAAGCTGTGGTGCTTTAAGAAGTTTTAATGATACAAAAAATAAGGACATTTTAATAAAGGCCAAATTAATGCCTCATGCAAACTGAAAATATATACAATTTTGTTTGATTATCGTGGCAATGTACGGTTAATTGTTGGTGTTAACTCTAGGGTATGATTGGGTTTTGGTGGGGTGAAGAACACAAAAGACCATTACTGAAAATGATACAAACCAAACCAGAAAGAGCTATTTACAATACTTTATCTAGTAATAAATACAAATATGTATAAGGTGATCTATTTACACATATAAATACACAAAACAAGCACAAAGAGACACTAGGGGGGTTCTCAAGACAACACCAAAGGAAAGAACACAACAAAACCAATCCCTAAGCCTGCCTACCATTTACCTCTAACTAATCTCAAAACTTACAAGGGTGGTGTCTGCCTCTAGCTAGTGTGTCTAACAGAGAGTTCCCTACGTGAATGTAAAATGTGCCAGTGTAAAGCTAAGCTAGCCCCCTCCTAGACCAAACGAACACAAAACTATGACTCCATACAGCACTTAAACCCACAGAAATAACCAGCCACACTGGCGATTTAACCAAGAGTCTGTGCCTGAATGTCTTAGTCTCTCTCCCAGGTTCTCTCTTGCTTGGCTCTCGCTCGGCCCCGTCTCTATCGGGACATCCGGTATCTATACTTCTTGGGGCGGGACTACAGGCGGCCGCTCCTCCACTCAGCCCACGGTGGCGATCGGCCCATCAGCAAGCGGCAGGAGACGGAGCGAACACACAGGCACCCTATGCGTGGCACCTGGGAAAATTTTACTTAAAACCTGTTTACTACTGAACAGTAGAGTTATTTATTGTTAAAACATTAATATTACAATAAATAGAATTCACATTATTACCGTAAAGACTGGTTTAATTTCAAGTTTGAAAAATTGTCTTCTGACCATTGCCAGTCCTCTTTCCTCATAGAAGTCCAATATTCATTTTAGCCGAAATCAAATGGTTTGGCTGGATTTGGCTGGATTTACTTCATTAGAATAAATGAGGTGGAGCTGCTAATGTGATTTTATACATTCTCACAATGACTGTAGGCACTGAGCCGGTGGCGTAACTATAGCAGGTTCAGCAGGTGCAGTCACAGGGCCCGTGATCTCTTGGGGCACGTCACTACCCCAGACCCGCCTCCTTAAAAAAACAACACCACCACCAAACCCTCAGCATTAAAAATCCAAGCATCAAATAAAAACGTGCGTAATCTAGGCCTGCAGCGGTTTGCAGAAAGATAGAGGCTGTTTCGTTTTGCTGCAGAAATTACAGCAGCACACACTGCAATCTATATGAACTACCTCTGTGCTTCTGGTACTTTGCAGAGAGGATTGTAGGTACCATTAATGTATATTGCATGTATCAGAGCTAAAATATCCTCGGGAACATTTGAAACAGTGTAAGGGCCCGGATCGAATTTTCGCACCTGAGCCCTTGACTATATCGCTACGCCACTGCACTGAGCAGAAATCTGTAACTGTGTTGTTCTAACCAGCTCACATAATATCAACTCCTTTTTAGAAAAATTATACTTTTTTCACTGTTTTCTTGTTTGTTTGTGTTTATTCTGATGTTCACTTGTGTTTTTGCTGGCAGAAAGAAACACACTGCTGATAGAAAGAGATTCAAACAATTTTCACAGGTGCCTAATACTTCTGCATAGTACTGTACATTCAGATGGATAACTACTTCCTGGCCATTCAGAAAGACACTATAACCTTAAATACCCTTTTCAAGACACCCATGACATTCTTCTCAGTGTGTTTTATTGTTTTTTTTTCATGGTTCTCACACTCATCTGTCCACATTCCTGTTTTCCCCCTCATAGTTTTTATCTGTGTTTCGGTGTGGCGCCTATATTGTCAGTCCACCCAGAGGCGCCGCCAGGGGGGGAAAGGTTAGAACGATTCTAGGGGCCCAGCACTGACATGGGGCCATGTTAGGGGCTATTAATGTTATTTAATAAAGGGGGGAGGAGGAATTCTAATCTTTCATGGTGCCCAAGATTTCTGGCGGCGCCCCTGAGTCCACCCATCATGTTGGTCCAGATATTGGTGTGTTTGTGGGGTTGCTTAGAACATTCCACAGTTTTCCGCCCACACCTCTTAAGACGACGCTGAAGTTAGCTCTTTATTCGCAGCTCCTTATTCGATATATACGTTCCACCTTAAATGCTGCTGTCCAGGGTGCATTTTCGATATTTGGCCTGTAGGGGGAAACTTAACGGAGGTTTATATTCAGAATAATGTTGCCTATTTAAATGTAGTGTTTCAGAAAAACATTTTTAATGTTTACATGGCAGTTATCCCTTTCGATTCAAAATCCTAAACTAATCTGTAACTTTCAACGCTGGGAACTTGGCTCATAAATTAATTTCCAAGCTGATGACTTAAATGCTTCGGTCCAAATCTCACTTATTGGTCAAAATAGCATGTGTAGAACTAGGATCACGTGATACTTGTTTGGACCAAAGCATTCTTCACTGATAAACTCACATGGGAACTTTGCTTATATGGGCATTGACTTGTAATATATGACAACTACTTGGCAGGAAATCAATGGGCTAAGTGAAGGAACTGCCCCCACTGTTGTTGTTGGGGTTTTTTTGTTTGTATAATCAAGTTTTATTCTGTTTGTGGGTCCCAGTGGTACCAGGGAAAACACATTTGGTACTTTTGTTTATTGGCTATTCTTTAATGTAAGTTTGCTTTAAATTGCAGATTTTTTTTACATAAAGCATTTACTGTAAATGTATTATTTAATATTTGATTTCGCTACAAAAATTACTTATTTTCTTATTTTATATATCTTTTTCATAATAACAGTCATGTTAAAATGTTATTGTATGTTGATGGCTTGAATGTAAACAACATAATGCAATAAATAGTTTTGAAGAAAAATCTGCTTTGTCATTGAACCTGAAAAAAACGTTGAAAATAACCATAATGACACAGTCTCCATGCTACAACAATAATAATGAAAGAAGCAAAGTTTTCACTGTAGGGACATCATAAGCACAATTTGACTATTATTTGTGTCCCCCCTCAAAAATTGCTCATGAGAAATTTTATATTTATTGCCCCCGCTACTGTTAAATGAAATTTACGCCCATGTTCAATTGTATTACATACATAAAGCCCATGTTTGTCCTTATAGACTGTCCATTATAACGCCTCTTTTTATGCATATTTTCAACTACTTTAAGGTTGCGACTGACTTTGTATATACTGCAGTGAAAAGCTCTGAGATCCTGTGGAGCAACCGCACACACAATTTATGTCCAATAGCAAGCATTGTCTAGATGGGTGTAAAGTCTTGGGTGAGAAATGTAGGGAATCCACTTACTACCTCTGGCATGAGGTGTTTTTCATTTGCCCTTAATCATCTAACAAAAATAGCTGAACCCTCTAATGCTCTTGTGCCTGAATGCGATCAGATCCTCACAGAAATGTTACAACAATTACCAGAAGAGTAGAGACTGTTATGGCAAGCAAGACAACCCCATTTAAATCCTCAGTTTCAGAGGCTTTGAACGTATAGCGCCAGATGTCCCACGCATTGATTACATTTAGTCTGAATACTGAATTCTTTATACAAGGGAATTTGGCTTAATCTGACTCTGAAAAACTGAGGCATAGTTCTTACTGTACAGTATTCTGCCCCTGCAGATAATTGTATTACCAGCAGATGGCGCGTCAGGTCAAATTACTTGGTTAGAGTGGTCTAACCTTGTCAATGAATAAAATTAGACTTACACCACAGTGGCTATGGAACCAAACCGACCACATTTTGCTTCAAGGTTTAAATGATTATATATAAGTCTAGATGCAGCTAATTCAATGGTGTCATCATTTATACCACTATTTTTTTTTACACTGAATAGATACTCAGTGTAGATTTTTGTGCAGCAGTTTGCTTTATTGCACTTTATTCATCTAGTAAATGGCATGTATAAAACAAGTAAATACGTCTCTTCCAAGCTCATGTACAATTCCAAGGACATGGGTATGACTCTCTGAACAGACCACAGCAAGTGTTCCTTGCAGTTTATGTGTACTTTGATATGTTCATGGCTCATCACATTATTATTTGTGTCATGTGTCATATTCTGTGAATGTTTTTTTCAGCTGTCGCTTCATCTGTTATTGCCCATGAAATATCAAGGATCAAAACAAAGCTAGCATACGCACACTAAAAGCAACACTTAGAGGGAACATTATACCCATTATAGACAATCTACTATTCACCATCTGGAATTGGCAGTATTTGTGACTTTTGCTAGTTTTCTAAAGTTGTCAGCATATTCAGGCAGTTGGAGCGTACATAAAAATAATGATTTGGGGGAAGACTGGGGGAAAAAATCTGTAGGTCCTGTTCTCTGTGAAGCCGCCCTTTTTATAAGCATTACGTTGGCATGCTGTGCCATGGCAGTAACAATGTGGCACAATTTCTACAGTGACATTTTCTGCATCTGTGCTGCTTTAATGAAACTATAAGGCTAAATAACACTTTTCAGCAGTCAACTTTAATGTACCCTCTTCTGTACCGATGGGGTTAAGTTGCTCACTATTGACACAAAAGTGAGCCCAATGAACATTCTCTTTTAAGGGTCCTTAAGGACACATGCTGCATTCCTGGGACAGGCAACACCCTCGCTGAGCGCGCTTTTGGATGGAAAGTGGATAAAATACAAAAAAAGATTCATTTTCAGAGGCCCAAAGTAACTTTCCAGGAATCATTCAACAATCACCAGTGAATTAGCACTGGTTTGAGCAATTATATTAGAAGTGTCATAGGTTGCATTCATTTATTGCTCGTCTTTGACACGTTCTTGGAACATGGAATGCACAAGATATATCATATATGCTCTGAAATGCATTAGCAATGAAGCATTGCCCTTGTGAATTGACCTTCATTAGTGCAAGGTCCTTTGAAGGATAATCACATCAGGAGCTCCTGTCTTTCTGCAAAAGTTTCTGAACTTTGATGTTCATTTCACAGAAAAGTTGTGTAAAGATGTCAGTCATTCCTGTGGGTCTTGAATATTTTAATAATGTGGAGTGCATCATAAATATTTTATGATGTCTGCTAGGAGAAATAAAGTCACATTTTCAGTATTGTAAAGCTGGATGACCTCTGGACATATACTATAACAAATAAATAAAGAGATATGAGAGTGTATTAGTACATGTAAACAATATCAGTCTGACTTGCTCATATTTTACATATTTTAACTATTTCCCATATTTTAGGGTACTTGTGAAGAAACCAGAATTATGAAATAAAAACAGAATTAAACAGAGACCAAAAGAGACAAACAATTAAAATATACATTGTATTTTAGTCATTTTAGATTAAGTTTTACAGTAATTGGCATTTTATAGCCTCTTTTAGACAATTAGCCTCTTATAAACCATCTACTGAAAAACAAAGACAACCTTGTTTAGTTGAAGTGAGTAAAAGTATACATCCTCTAAATGGAACACACCTCTGCACATTGCATAATAATTTTGTTTAATTTAACAGGTGCAGAGGTTATGGCATATTCACATGTGTTTTTAAAAAATAATCTTCGTAGAGAAACAAAAACTTAGCAAATCCTCAGAAATTTAAACGAAGCAAAATGTACCATATTTAATAGATTTTTGTGCATTCACCTAGGTTTTTCCAAATATTTTTAACTAATAGACTGATAATGGAGGGCAAATGGGGCAAGAATCATACTGTGTGATAAACGACTGGGATTTAATTAGGCAGCACAAAGAGTAAAAAGAAAACAAAACACCTCGTGATAAATCTAAAATGTTTGTGTGAGGATGGCCCTGTGAACTGAGATGGATAAAAGCCTCTCCTGAATGGAGGTATCTTCTCTTTGTTATAAAGGATTTGTTTGGTCCATTTAGGCTGCTGAAAGAAACAGATCCTCACTGAAAGAGGATCAGTGCTCCCTGCTGTGGGCCTGTGGAAGAGATTCTCAGCTTTTTCTGAAGTGCTTTTAAAATCTGTTTATTAGAGGAGGCTTTGATGGTGGGGGAGACGACACTAATAATAAGCATCGCAAGCCCTAGAAAATAATGTAACTTGGGGTTATCAAGAGCAAGCCTAAAAGGAGAGTCTCTCTGCCCTCATGGACAACTCTTTAGCTCAGGAGTGTCAAACTCTTGTCCTAGAGGGCCGGTGTCCAGCACAGTTTGATGGTTCTCCTCCTCACACACTTTCACTAAACCTGACAATCAACTGGTGAGGTGAACCAGGTGTCTCTGGACAGGGAAGGCACCAAAACATGTTGGACCACAGCCCTGCTTTAGCGGAAATATAAGCAATTTCTCGCGTTTTTTTAAAGTCCTGTAATTTGAACATTATATGAACATTATACAATCACTACTTTCTGTGGCAATTACATGTTGGGTGTGGGGGGTGGGGTCAATTGCATTTGGAGGAGACACAGATTGGGCAGTTGATTAATTCATGAAGGGGTTTGTAGCAGGATTAGTGTAGGGGTACAGAGATTATGTCTTGCTCAGAATTAACACAGATTCAAGGAAAAAGCTCAACAAATTCTGACACTGTTCATAAAAATCATGCAAAAGGACAAAATAATATCAATGGTAAAATGGTTACTATGTTAATTTTATTTATGTTTTTCTTTTGTTTACATCCTTTTTTTGTCAAGTGCAGAAACTGAGCCATAACTGCTTCCCCAAGGTTGTCACATCTTTTGAAAATGATTCTACAACAGTATCTTTGGAAATTTGCCTCACATCGTAAAGAATGTTTTAACATACTTGATCTCATGATTCTGCCTCTGTCTTTCAGGAAGACCGTAGCTCAGATCTAACCTGAACGTCTCTATCAGGTTTAAGTCACACTACAGAATTTCTAGTGATTATTGGAAGCATGCCATAGGGACAGTAAAATATGTTTTTCTGAAGCTTTATGTGAAACAAGTAGTGAGTGTTTACATCCTTGGTGTATGTCACTTTTCTGGCTCAAAATATATGTGAAAATAATATCAGATGCAGCTTTCAATTTGGGTTGAGTGTGTGTGTGTGTGTTTAAAGAGAACTATAAAAAAATGTTCTAGTGAACTGAAACAGGCCTCCTTTATATGTTGATACCTTTTAATCTGGTGTGTGTGTGTGTGTGTGTGTGTGTGTGTGGTTAAAGAGAACTGTTAGAAATGTTAAAATTAATTGACTGGGGCCTACTGTATCTGCTGACCTGTTGGGCCTTAAAAATACATAATAATCGCCTCCATTTTCATTTGTGCCTCTCAAACATAAACTGTAATGTTAAAAAAAACCATGCTATAACAGTATCCAGTAAATCCGTTAACTGATTTTTTTTATTGAACGCAAGCAGACTGTGTATCAGGTGAAGCGGAGCACCCCCCTTTTAGGAGGAGCAGTGGTATGGTCCAGCCTCTGCCTCGTCCCTATGGAGTTGTTGCTGAGGAGCTTTCTTTCAGAGTTTCGATGAGAAGGAGAGAAGGAGGGAGGTGAAATGGCGCTAAGAATGACTGTCCTTTATCTCAGGAATAACCTGCTCCGACCGGGGCTCAATGTCACAGCTCTGCTTCTTCTTTGCTTCGCGTCTGGTAGGTTTTTTTTTTAAAATCAATAACATTTTCATCTAGACGACGTGACAACTGTGTTTCTATGGCAAACTCAGTTAAGTTAGCAAGAAATAGCTAGCCAGTATTTCCCAACTCCTCTCCTCAGGGATTGACTGGACGTGCAGCAATGATTTTCCCCTTGTTCTGAACTCCTGGTGGCTTTGATAATAAGGAAACAAAGCCATGGGTCCGTTGAATTGGACTTGGAAACTGGAGAGTGATGCTGTCCATACTTTCTCGTGCAACGTGTTTTAAAAAGTTCACAAAATCGATGTGCTGCGCAGTCGCTTCTGTAGTTGTCTCCGTCTTCTGTAAACCGAATAGCTTCGTGTAATGAAATATTTTAAGCTGAAAATTACTTCTTTGTTCGCAAACTCTTCAAACATGTGCGTGCGGCGGAATCCATCGGCTGCCATGGAAACGGTCCGCTAAAACTGCTGCGACTGATTAGGAGTGGAGTCTGACTGCACACAAGTCTCTCTGTACACTCTTTAAAATATTCTCGTATTTTAACACAGTAGTATGCTTTTCTTTGTTTACATTCACTGCAATTTGTTTTTTCTAATTTGAATGATACCTTTATCTGCTTTTAAACAACACTGACTCGTTTAGTTTGGCTTAGTGATTACTAACGTAAATCAATCGATTAATGATAACCACAGCTTAACTAAAGTAATAATTAAAAATAAGAATAATAACCGAGACTGACATGCTGTGTGTCAAAAGCATGTGAATTATTATTAAATACCTATGACGATTTACTGTTTTTAAAGAGTGAGGAACTTTCTTCCTTTTGGCTCAACAAAAGAGACAGTATTGCTTTCCTGAATCCTGTATCTTCGTGTTTTGGAAGCAAGATAGGGATAATGTGACCCTATGCAGAAAAACTTCCCAAAAGTTTTCCCTGGTATCATCTCTTGCTCGGTAGAACTCCACCTGTCACGATTCTTAGGAGGACTTGGCTGGGATGTGAGTTGTAAAATGTTATCAGTGGACGGTCCAGCGTCCTTGTGCCCAATTTTTAAATCCTTGACCGGGCTCAGTTCCTACATTGTTAGGCAGTGTATGTTATTCCCCTGACTGTCCGAGGTGTATTGCCGCCCTTAAGGGGAAAACAGTGTTGCCCTAGTCTGAATGCCATGTTGTTAATGTTAAATAAACATTTGGGCGGTGATACGACATGCTTCTTGTCGCCCTTTTAGAACCAGTTGCTTGGAAACACGGAGAATTATTGAGTGCCATTGTTATAGAAAATTGGTAAAATGTATTCTGCTTGTTGTCAAAGATCAAGAGTCAGCACATTCACAGAAACCCTGTTGGGGAAACCCTGTGTCTAGTGGGGTCAGCCGCCGTGGCTCCATCCTGTTGGTGCCCTGTGCATGTGTGGTCATTTGTTACTTTGGTGTGACTGATAGCAGCACTGGAATGAGCACCAGGAGGAGTTAACATACCACACAGGACCTGGGGACTAGTCCTGGCACCCCACCCCCTTGTACACTACATTGAGATTTTTGATCACCCTCAGGGAATATTGCTATTTTAAGGTATATGTGTACACTGGTTTTCTGCTGCAAACACACACTTTCTGGAAAATCTGTATTGTAAGTATTGCTGTAGTTGAATTGGATGCTCTGGAGCAGCCACACATGAACCTAAGTTGATTGTGTGCTGTGTCTAGAAAGAATACCTTTGGGATGATTTGAAGTTGTTTCATATCCAGATGCAATAATCCAAAATCGGAACTCGCTGTTTCCATTTGCAACAACGTTTGTGACCTCAAAGTTCATATACAAATGTACATGAAATGTCTGCCAAAGAAACACATCTTTTTTGTGCATTGCTCTTGATTTCTTTGTATCAGTCTTTTACTAATTTTCATTCCTCCCTTCCTTTTCTCAGATCGATAAAAGCACTAAAAGGTTACATGGGAACTGAGACATTAGTGGGGTGGGCTAACGCAATCTCTCTCTCTCTCTCTCTCTCTCTCTCTCTCTCTGTTTCTCTCTCTGTTTCTCTCTCTGTTTCTCTCTCTGTTTCTCTCTCTGTTTCTCTCTCTGTTT
>JBBMFX010581227.1:0-14023 GCA_037832545.1 Rhabdalestes septentrionalis | reverse complement strand
CACACACACCCCAGAGATAGAGAGATGGCTGAGAGAGATGCTGCACGCATGAAAACCGCTTCAGTGTTCTCAGTTATAGTAACGCACATTTTATTGTCAGTAACGTTAACGGCGTTATAACGGGGGAAACAGTAACTGGTTTGATTACTCGTTACTGAAAAAAGTATCGCCGTTAGTAACGCCATTTACTTATAGCACCGTTATTCCCATCACTGGTGTTAAACCACATCAAATTGCAGTGAGAGGGTAAAAAATGGTAAGGTAGGGGTTAACCAAATTAACCTGAGGAAAGAATGCTATTAAATTAAACTCAGAGAAGAAACTCAAGGGGTGAACTGTGAATGTCTCTCTGGGTAGATTTTCCCATAAAATACATAAGCAAGGGGTCTAGTTTTGGTTTTCAAATGTGGCTAGGAGAGAGGAATGCACTGACACTGCTGTAATATGCATAATATTTCTCTGACCGCCTCCTGAACAGGTTGGAGTGATCAGGTTTAAATATTGTTTAAATGCATCTGAGGTCTGTACAATCTGTTTTTTGTGTGACTAGGCCCTACCCAGATATTGCCCTGATGTTCAATAGGAGTGAAATGACCAGCTGGTAATAATATCCTGCTGTGATAAACATATTTCCTGTGAATGTAACTGAAATCTGGATTCCATTTGTAAAGTTAAGTCCCTCTAAACTGTCAAGGTGTTTCATAGATGAATGTACATATCTCACAAAACAGCATAGAGTTTATACAGACATGGAGAGAGCGAGTGATAGAGAAAATGAGAGACTTGAAGGTGTGTGTATTATTAGAATGGGTGCAGAGTGTGAAGCTATTAATGTGTTAATGAAGGCCTTACAAGTAGCAAATCAGCCTCACAGCTGCGCTTACAGAAAGGATTTCCCTGGTCAGGTTTTTAATTCACAGCCACAGTGAATAATGCTCTATGGTAGTGTAGTGGTGGAAAATAGGTTTTCTTGTATGTGTATATTTGTGTGTTTTGTGTATAGTACAGGCATGTTTCAATACAAATGGAAGGACCATGTCTTTCTAGCCCACAAAATCACTTCTAAACAATAACAGACTGGCTCGCCACGGTCTGCCTGACCGATCATCATTCATATAAAAGCATCTCTCTGCTTCTCTCCTTCATTTGTCTTTTTCAACAATCTGTCTTTGTCTCTCTATGGATCCCTTTTACAAACTGCTTCTCCCCCTCACTCGTTCTGCAGAGAGGAAACACAAGCTGAATTAGTGGCTCTAAACAGTGTGGTCGATCAGCATTTAAGTGGCTTTAGCCTTTCAAGGTGGAATCTCTTTTTACTGTGTTAATGCATAGCCAGGAGAGTCAAATAGCCCTGTAACATTCATCTCAGCCTCTCTGATTCGTGCTAGTGGAGTATGACCTCAGTTCCACTCAGTATAGTGGATAGACATGGGTGCTTTTTCTTTGTGTTAAATTGGCATTTTGTCACAGTACTTAATTTCAAATGAAATGTATTTTGTTTGTGTGTGTGTGTGTGTGTGTTTGTATGTATGTAAACATAAAAAGCTGATGCACTATAGGCAAAATAGTTTACTTGCTTTAGCTTGTTTCTAGTTAAAGCCTGTGAAGCATGGCAGGAATTTTCTGCTTGGTTTAATACAATGTAAATGTAGGCATTTAGAGTAAAAACTTTCGAGTTTCTCGTTATGCTGAATGCAGGTTTTGCCAATGTTATTGTAAAAGTTGTCCTCGCAGCAGGACATCGATAGTATCAGGAAGAAAATAATGGAGGTTCAACCTCAAATAGCATCCCAGGACCCAGTTCAGTTTAATGCCACACATTTAGATTTTCAGTGCTTTACAGGTGTAGGACAGGCAGAGGTGTACAAACTTATCACCTCCGCTAAATCTACAATGTGTTCGTTAGAACCAATCCCAATCAGATTCTTAAAATAAGTGATGCATACCTGGACCTGGAATCTGTAAAGCTGCTTTGTGACAACCTGGTTGTAAAAAGCGCTATATAAATAAAATTGAATTGAATTGAATTGAATGCAGAATGCTTCGATAAATTACCAGCTTGTAACCTGTGTACTGGACTGAAACTGTGAAATTTGAAATGCGAACCCCATGTCCCACCAGCCATTGAGGTCTTATTTCTATGTGATTATCCCCCTCCCTTGAGTGTAACTGTTCTTTATTTGAAAAACAAAATCATCTATTTTACTGTGAAATTCCCAACCATCTGTCTGTTTCTGCTTGACTGACTCTGTGATACTGCCTTCATGCCACTGGAAAATATTGTTTAATGACTTCATCAAAGCTCCGATTAGCCTGTATTCCCCAGCGATACAGCTTTTGCAGTGTTCTTAGCACTCATAAACACTTTGGTACCTCAGTCTTGTGCTGATAACACACACACACACACACACACACACACACACAGAGAGAGAGAGAGAGAGAGAGAGAGAGAGAGAGAGAGAGAGAGAGAATTAAAAATAAGAGCAACAGGAGTAAGAAAAAATCAAGAGAGAAATATAGAAATAGACAAAAAAGAGGCTAAAGAAAAGAAAAAAGAAGAGAAAACAAGAGAGAGAGGGAGAGGGGCTGTCGTTTCTCCCTGTTTCTATGTTTCTGCAGAAAGTCATGTGCTGGCGGGGAGCTGCTTGTACTGACGCTGGTGCAGCAGTCGTGACATGTCTGATTAATCACAGAGAGACAGGAGAGAGAGGGAGGGAGTACATGAGAGAGAAAGGGGAAAAAGAGGAAGAGAGGGAAAGAAGCAGCTCTCTCTCTGCACAAACTTCAGTCTCTTAAAGCACCATCATCATGGCTGCTGATTACAAACAGCCAATCAAAGTGTAAGAACAATCAATCCAGCCCTTTTCTCACTCATCTTCTGGTCTGTGGAGAGGCTCTCAGAGGCCAGTGCTGTCAGTTCTGGGCAGGAAGAGCCTGATTAGGTCTTGTCTCACGTCAAACAGAATACTCACCTCAAAACAGGGCTATACAATATGAACAGAATACTCACCTCAAAACAGGGCTATACAATATGAAATTTAAAGATGGAGTAACTAAAGCAGAACTTCAAAAATAAGCTGTAAACCTTTCTTGGTAAATCAGAAGACGCAACAGCATATCTGACAAAGTTTCAGTGAAGCTACCTGTGGGTGGTGATAGGTGGTGGTAAGGGGCTTGTACATGTTTGTGTGGGTGTGAGATGTGTGTGAGTGTGTCTGTCTGTCTGTGTTTGTGTTTGCATTAATGCATTCGGCCCCTAGCTGCTGTTCTTTATCCTCAGTGCATGATTTTAAATCTGTGTTCAGTATCTGACATGCAGACTTGAACATACATCTCTCTCTCTCTATCTCTCTCTCTCTCTCTCTCTCTCTCTCTCTGTCACACACACACACACACACACACACATACACACACACACACACACACACACACACACACACACACACACACACACATATCTGTCCTTGCATCTGGTTGAGTATCTCACATTGAGCTGACCTGTTGTGTTTCAGTATTCTCAGTGCACCCTCTACTCAGTAGCAGCATGAGTCAAAAGCCTGCTGTGCTCTGGAGAGGGTATTGCTCTAGTGTGTTAAGTAAGGTCAGCTTTAATCACAAAGAAAACACCGGTAAATGCTCCAACTCTGGGCTACATGTACGTAGGAGTAAATGTGCAGCACAAAATGTGCTTTGAGACAGCCTCAGGATGTTCCCCAATGCAGCTGAAATTAACATTTGATTTACTTAGAAGTCTGCAGCTTATTAAACAATCGGCAAAGGATCGTCCATTAACTGCAGGCATGGTTTAAAGCTGTAGCAACACAACAGAGCCCTCACCAAGCTCAAGGTAACGAAAAAGAATGAAATTTCAGTGATTTCACCAAGACATTACACAGGGATGTAGCTTGAGTTCAGTTATGCGAAACATGAAATGTGCACGCATTTTGGGGTTTTTCCCTCATGTATATCTGACCTAGAAATTTTAAATAGTGTTAGTCAGTCAGTCAAAAAGTGTTTCAGCATGTGTGTTTGGCTCCACTCTCTGTATAGTCCCAGTGCTGCCACAGCTAAGGATGGCTCCCAACAATACACCTGCTAATTAACACCTGGTTCTACATCTACATCAAACTAATTCTAGATCTCCACTCACACCACTACACAGTTTGCAGTTTCAGTGCTCATATCCTATGCACTGCACCTTGTTTCATAAAAAACACACAGGCAATATGCATCTTAAACCCAATGCACATAGCTTTGAACTGTGAGTGTTCTATCCTCAAAACAATCTGTGTAATAAGTTGCTAACGATTTAGGGTGTTGGCTACTGGTCAAATGTAAATTTTCGTGCAAAACTAAGTCTCAGGGTAGGAATTATAATCTTTTCTGGTATAGCGGTTTTAGTTTCACTAAATCATACCTATTTTTAGTTTTAGTACTAAAAGAACTACAATTAACTGCAGTTTCCCTTTCGAAACATTCTGATGTCTCTCTGGTTGAAATTTGCAGTCATTTCAGGAGAAGAAAACTGAACAAAATGGTCCTGTCTAAATAATCTTTGTAAATTATGCAAATACAAAAGCATGGATCCATTAACTTCATTAATGCAAATTTAAATAGCATTGAGATCTGGGGAATTTGGAGGCCAGTTCCATTATCATGTTCTTCAAACCATGCACATGCACACAATGTGCTTTGTCACTGGGCACGTTATCATGCTGAAAGAAGCTGTCAAGTAACAGCATTGCCAGGGGGTGTGCCCAGTCTACAACAGTGTTTAGGTTGGTGGCTCGTGTCAAACTGACATTCACATAAATGCGTAAACCCAATGTTTCCTTGCAGAATATTATACAGAGCAGGGGCATCAGAAGCATTTTCAATGTGAGGGGGACGCGTGTTGGTGGGATTTGGGTGTGGGGCGGGGTTTGGGATGGAGCAGGGTTTCTGTGTGTGTGCAAAGTCTTGTTCTTTTAGGGGGTGGGGATGTTTGGAAACCCCTGTTGAATCTTAAATCTTTCATGGAAGAATCCACTCCACTTAATCAGTGCAGAGACAAGCTGCTCAAATTTCCAGTGGTGTGTGTATTATTTTATCGAATACATGGAATGGATTCTTTTGCAAAGATTTAATACTCAACAGTACTGGTTGAGCTAAATATTTATGTTAAATATGGGGGGGAGTCTAAACTAATAGTTATGAAATGTGTGGGGGACACGTCTCCCTCTGATTGGTCCAGTTCAGAAGCGTTTGTTCCTATTGCACACACTTAAAGCTTTGGACATGGGTCAGCATGGGCACTCTGAAAAACTTGTAATTATGACTACCTATACTCAGCCTTTTTCTACCCATCACTTGTGAATCCAACATGCCGAAAATGAGAACAGACTGTTTAATATATGTTTATAATTCGTAGCCTATATCTCAGGCCTTGATATTTATCCCAGTCACGATGTTTTGGCTCATCTGTGTATTTGTGGAAAAAAAGTATTTTAGCAGTCCCACCAATTCTAGAATGATAGCTGTGATTTGTAACTGGTTTATATTAATTTTGAAAGACGTTTTGCAATTTTGATTGGTTATTTAGTCAAAGCGTTATATTAGGCAAAAAAGTGAAAGTGTTTTTATGTAATTCTAGGAAGAGGTTAAAATGTTTAGAGGGTTATTGAACAACCTGCCTGACAGCTCTAAGCACCTCTGACAGCAGTTTCATTTTCCATTTAAGGCTAAATCATTACAATTGATTCAATGAAGTGAAACCACTAAAAAACTTGGACTCTCATTTACTGCAGATATGGTAGATCAAATATCTTTGCATAGTGCTCATTAATGAATGGCAACCTGGACCCAAGGCAAACTGAACAACACATATCCAGAGGCTGTAATCTTTATCTCCGTAGGGGGCTGTTAGTAATGTGAATATTACAGAAAAGATTAAATCCCTTTTTATTCGTTCCCTCATCTTCTGATAGAACTATCTTTCTGTATTTTTAAAGATGTGATTTTAAAACCTCTTTTGTTCTCTGGTCTCATAAGACTTTTTCTCCTAATCTCACCTTGCAGAGGGAGAGTAGGAGGAGAGACAGATGAACAGAGGAGAGCTGTAGAAGGATGTGGGGGTGTGATGAAGGAGGGATAGATAGGAAGAGGTGAGAATTAGTGTCATGGGAAGAGATGGATTGGGGTGGAGAAATGGGAATAAGCTTATTTGACAGGATGATTAGGCTGGAAGCGAGGGGAATTTGGGAGTGTGTACAGTGGAGGATTCGATTTGTATGTAGCATTGTTCATTGGTTATTTTTCCATTGAATGGAAATGGAGAAAGGAGTGGGGAAGCTGAGGGTGGCTGTGATAAAGCACTCTGAATCTATTAAGATGTGGTAGAGCAGAGGACAGGTCAAGGTCAGAAGTTAATCCTCCCACGGTGTCCCACATTAACTTGTATGCCGTGAAACGCCTCATCCCACATTTCGCTCTAATTGTTTCTCAAGGGTTCCTTATCAAAAACAAAACAGCAATTCTGTCCAGAGCATCGATTCAATACTGTCAGTTGATGCCACATGTGTTTGTAAGTAGAGGCAGAAAAAGTTACATTTGATTTAGTAAGAGTTTATTACTTTTTTTTTAAACAATAATTTTGATATATCCAACTGGGACCCTAGTATTTTATGTCCTTTATAATGGATATTGTATTCACCTGTATCTTCCTTAAGTATTTGGAGTTACCCCATCAAGCCATATAGTGTTCTGTAGAGGACGTCCTGGGCTTTCCAGTGATGTTGCATGTGATGGGTTTGCAAGCTGGAGACAAGGACAGCAGTGGCAAGACCTACATGAGGAGCTCCAAATGCAAAATGTTCCTCTGCAGAACCAAAAATGAAACATGCCTCCAGGACTATCTCACCTAAATATCCAGAGGATGTTCTGTGACTTATAGTTCACTGTCGAACTAAAATACAGGTTTCATTGTCCTTGCAAACAAGCAACAGAAGAGTGATACAGAATTGTGTTGTTTTGATCAAATTGAATGTGTTCTTGGGTTAATATAACTTTTTTCAGTTCTATTTTCACATGGAAATCATCCTGTTGTCCTCTACAGTGGACATACTGGGAAATTAAAATAAGAAATATATTCAAAGGAATTTAAATTGTAAGGTGTTTTTAGGCCCAAATAGATAAATGTGGTTCCTTATTTAAATGCAAAATGAACTATGTCATTCAAATAATAACAGAATGACTGTAACTCTGGAATTCTAAGAGCTAAACAGTTGCGGGGAGAGATGGAGTGCATGACAGAGTGGATCTGCACACAGCTAGCTGCGAAGCACCAAACAAACACTGCAAGGTTTTCCCCTAATTATAAAAGGCCTTGTCACAGTTTAAGAGCCTCTCTCTTGCCCAAACATAATAGCATCAAAATGTGTGATTTCAAAAAAAGCTCTTCATACTTTCCACTCTCACCACAATTATGGAGCTTGCCCCTTGAACGCACTTATGTTTGTAATGATAGCTTGTTATCAGCTGATGGTTCTTTTGCACTTTCCTGTGCCTGTGTGTGTGTGTGTGTGTGTGTGTGTGTGTGTGTGTATGTGTGTGTAGGCCTGTCACAATCATTACATTTTTGGATGGGAACATTCTAATTATTAATTGCACAAAATAATTTTAAAAATCACATTTTTTGTGATTTGATGTAAGTATTAAAGTAGAAACTTGAACCGACCTAATTAGCTGTCTTGCTTTCAAGCTGTCGGTTCCTGTCTCAACAATGTCTACAATGTATGTATCTATTTATTCTTATAAATTTATTTGGTGTATATATATTTATGTACCAAGTGCAGTCCTTCTCATCTCGATAAGTGCAATATTTAATACTTGAACTGTAAATTGTGCTTCGTTGTTGTCTGTCCACAAGTTGGTTTGATGTTTATTGCCTATACTGTGTTCACTGTCTGCATTGTTTGCTGTGTGCACTGTCTAACTGTATGCACTGTGTCACTATCTGTATTGTTGCATGGTTAAGTTGCCCCTACAATTCCATTGTATGTGTAGCATCCTGGTTCATTACAATGACAATAAAAGAATATCTTATCTTACTAGCTCTAAACTGACAACTGACTCAGATTAGACTCAGATATCTGAACACTACTTACCGGTGCCCTAGTAATAACTGTTCCAGGCCTATGTGTATGAATTGGCCTGAGTGATATAAATAGATTACCATTCTGAAATTTATTTTAGCATATTGAGGTATACTGAGCAGTATATTAAAACTCAGTGGGGATCCTTTAAAGTGAGCAGAGAAAAGATTACACTGCATTAACCTGACTGAAACACCTGATTTGTTGTATCGCATTAATACCTTGATTTATCAAGGCTCCTATGAAAACTCATCTGTAACCGCTGCGATTGGACAGAATAAGCAATTCAGGCAGTTTGTCATGATTCTCATTTGAATAGTGCTGCCTTCGGCTGTATAAAAATTGCAAAAGTCTTCACTGTGATAACGATTTATTGTGCCGCCTCAGTGTTTACAGTACTAAGAGACGAATATTCCTCAATGTGAAATCGCCACTTCAGGGCTCATTTTAATCCACAACTTAGAGAGACACAGGAAATCTGACTTTGACTTCTGTGTATTAAATAGGTAGAAAATACAACGATACAAAAGGAAATGACAAACAAAGGAAGACCATTTGTGGTGGAGCCTGAACAAGAAATAAATAAATATGGAGAACTATGAGAGGCAGAGAAAAGAGAAAGAGACAGAAAAAAAATGTAGCAGGTGATTTGGAAGAGAGGCTGTGGACAAGAAAACGCCGGTTTAATCACTGTTGTGTCGTGTGGTTGTGGGATTCTAGGTCAGCAAGACAAGGCTGTAAATGCTGCCCTCTCAGTCTCACTAAACGTTTTCCTGTAAATCTCTCTCTGATGTTTAGAGCTCTGTTTCCTTCTGGTGATTTCCTCCCTGTCAAAGCCAGAAAATCAGCCTGGGAGCTACAGCAAAGTCACTTCTGTCATTCCACCCATTTACTCCCTCCCTACTCTTCAGCACAAATCAATGCTGGCCAGTGGCCTTCGATATTGTCGGCCTACACGAAATCCCATCTGCTTGTCTGCAGTTCCCTATGTGGGAAGTGACGAAGCTGTATTCATTAGAACTGAATGGTGTGCCTTTTAGCAGGTCAAGTTTATCTCCTTGCCAAATCATTTATTTTATTAAAAGTTACGCAAAGATATAGAGGCTTAGATGTATAAAGCAATATCTTTCATCTCTCTAGATCTTACAAACTCATCCAACTCCTTTCAAATTTTAGCAGCGCAGGTTTGTTCATCCTTAAAACGTACGTTCTTAAATTGGCTTGGACATAAGAAACCCTTTAATTAGTGCAGGAGCTTCACCTTGTGTAAAAGGTTCTTTAAAAAGGTTATCCACACACATACATACCATTTTCAAAAACAGCATCCTTCAAAATATCCATTCAGAGGGTCTTCAGGGAACTAAAAGGCGTTTTTGTCTGTTTTAATTCTCTCAAGGGTCCTTTCTGTCACCTTTATTTTGAAGATTTTTCCAGATATTCATGCAGTTCCCTAAGTAACAAATAGTAACTAATTTCCATTAACTTTTCATTCTCTATGGTTGAAGTTTCAGTGATAAGCACTTAATAGATGTGTCTCGTCATCTCTTACAGAGTACACGAGTGAAAATATATGTGACTTTGAAAACCTGAACTCAGCTCTCTGATGTTGTTTTTTGAGATGGAAGCCGATCGACTTTCCTTTGTTCCTCACTTTGGTCCGCTTCTGCTTTCCCACGGATCTGTCCTTCAGTGCTTATTGACACCGCTTCATCCCCTCAGTCCCGAACACTCGGAGCATGTCTCTGCAGTCACTGGATCCATTTGCTTAGTGCTAATAATGATAAGCAATATTGATCAGGCCTGGTGAAATTGTGCAGAGGAAAGTGGAGCAGAAATACCAGAGGCAGTGTGTGGAGACACTGTCGAGGCAAAAGACGAAACCCCACATTCACTTATTAAAACCACACCTGTCTGCCTCCTCAGATATCTGTGCAAATATCAGCCGGCTCAGAAAAGTCTCTCAGCTGGAGTTGGTGTTGGTGTGTATGTGTGTGTGGGTTGGGGAAGGTGGTGTCTAGACAGGTTACTTGGATTAAACATTACAGTGCCTGACTGGTATGAGGAAATAACACTGCATCCTTAACTCAGAACAGTGGTTCCTAATCTGTCTGTTTTTGATACGTTGTTTTGGAGGAGTAAGCCATAAGCATTTGATCACAGAATGTTTGTCATTCTGGCATTTTTTTCTTCCCATCACTTTATTTATTTTTTATCTCTTATATATATATTTTTATATCTTTTTTATATCTTTGAAATCTTTGTTATTGACTGTTAAGATCAATTATTTAGTAAACTAGCAAAATTTCAATCATTGTGACAGTTATATTAAAGGTCACGTAATATAAAATGGACGTAGATAAACAATAACAAACCTTGTACTGGCTTTCAGATATTCTAAAATGTGCTGGATGGATAAAGAAAAAACAATTATGTATTTTTAAATTTAAAAAAAGTTCTTTATCCATCCAAAAGTGATTTTACAAGATATATTCATTTCTTCCATAATTTTCACAAAACTGTACGTTAGATAAAAGAAAGGCCATTATACAAAAGTAGCTTTACAAAGCTGCATGCAAAGTGAAAATTATTATACTATTTGTTATTGCAAAACAACATGCAATTAAATACATTTAAGTGGGTGTGTTAATCAGATACTACTGATGCTCTGTAGAGAAACCAGTAGATTTTAATCAATGCTTTTTCATTCAACCAAAAAATGAGGCTCAATTTAGCAATTGTGACAGCCCAATTCCATTTATACTGGTTTGATTGGTCTTCTGCGAGTACAATGATTACGCTGATGAAAGTGGTCATCATGCCTGACTGATGGTAACTTGTAATGTATGTATGCATGCGAGTGGTTATCTAGACATGTGACAGAACAGAGAGCTCAAATGGAAACAATATTTCTGATTTCAGCTAGACTCCGGGGGGACAGCAAGCAGCAGGTGCTCTATTTAATAGACGACTGTTCTTTGGTATGAAACTGTTTGCAACAGCTGTGCACGTGCGTGTGAGGAATAAAAAGTCTATGGGTGTAGAAAAAGTGGAAGAAAAAGTGTCTTACAATATCTTTTTTGTGTGATACAATATACATTTCTTTGAATATATATTTTTAATTTAATTTCCCTGCATGTCCACTGTGGAGGACAACAGGACAATTTCAGTGTGAAAAGAGAACTGAATTTAGAAAATGAAAAAAGTGATTTTAACCCAAGGACACATTCAGTCTTATCATGACCAGACAATTCTGTATCACTCTTCTGTTGTTTGCTAGGACAACTAAACAGGTATTTTAGTTGAACAGTGAATTAAAAGTCACAGAACATCCTCTGAAAATGTAAGGTGTGATGGAGGAATGTTTTTTTTTTGGTTCTGCCGAGGAACATTTTGCATTTGCTGCACCTCATGTATGTCTTGCCACTGCAGTGCTTGTTCCCAGCATGCAAACCCATCACATGCCACATCACTGGAAAGCCCAGGATGTCTTCTACAGAAGACTATAATGGCTTGACGGGGTAACTCCAAATACGCAAGGAAGATACAGCTGTATACAATATCCATTACAAAGGACATGAATGAATGGGCAGGGATATGTGTTTTTGTTTCAGTGCGTGTTTTTGCAGGCAATTAAGGCACGCTGATCCTCTATTTTCTTGCATCCCCTGCCAAACCAACATTTCCTAATAATCTGGATGTGTGTGTGTGTGCGGTTGCTATGCAGTCACCCAGGGAGACAAGCAGAGAGCAGAGATCAGAGCTGAGGTCCTTATTGGAAGTGGCCGTATGTGATTGAGTTGCTGTGTCTGCAGGGGGTGTTAAACTGCAGCATGCGTGTGTGTGTGTGTGTGTGTGTGTGTCTGGGGGTGTGTGTGGGAGATTTATTGGATTTGAGATGCAACAGGCTCACTCATAGATGGGAGAAAAACGTAAAATCTAGCTCCACACACCCTAAAAGAGTCCATGACCTGCTGAGCTCACAGACTCAGATTCCTAGAACCCCACACCTCCTGTGCAGATATTGAGTAGTCATCTGACATCACCTCACACTGATCTAACTCCTCTTAACTCACCGACTGGGTTCACTGAAGGTCATTTAGTCACTACTGATGTTAATCATTACTGATGGTGATGTGCTGGTTAATATAATTATATTAAGAACTATTAAGACAGGTTTGAGTATGTTTAGATTTAGATTTGATAATGTCAAAAACATGGGGAAATAATTAAGATTGCTTTTGCAGCAGTAAGCTTTCATCAAATTTCAATTCTACGATCTGCTCTTGCAAATATAAACGATCAGCAGTGACAATTAAATTTAAGTCAAACTTCTACAAAATGTGTCCACTTTTTCATGAGAGAGCAATATGTGTTATTATTTATTATGAATTCCAGCCTGCTTTTACTGTCACCAGCAGTAACCGTTCCTTTTAAAGGTCAATGACAAATCTTCTTACATGAGCAATGATATAACAGATGTGAGGTTACAGGACGGTTCTCGACATTAACTCCATCACCAGTCATATGAGACCATGTTAGATGTTAATCCTGCTCCCAATCCCAGTCTTAACCATTCATGGGGTTTATTTACCTCATGTGATTACATTACATTCTGTATTCAAAAGAATGACTTAAAACTGTAGCAGCTGTTGTTTTGGTATGGATTAATGTTCCTCTACATCAGCTCTATACATTCAGCAAATCTGCTCTTTCTGATTCTGTGACCTGACAGTTTGACAGTAAGATGCTACCCATCAGATTACCTGAGTGTAGTTTGATCATAGATGAGTAGTTTTAAAGCTCTAGTTTTAACTGCCATGGTATGACGGCATATTCTGTTAATAGTCGTTTGATGTTTGTATCTCTGAGTGGCTGTCACATTGTTTTTTTTTTACATCGGTTCAGGCCTTGAGAGCATTTTTTTAATGCACCTTTTGAAGTTACAGTGAGCTCCTCCACAAGGTAAAAAAATTGGTGGGATCCTTACTTGTTGCACCTGTTGTGCATTTCCTTTGATTACTCTCTCTAGTATAAAAAGCCCAGTTCTGTTCTTTTTATGAATAAGCACACATGCACTCAAATGACAGGAACAGGAAACATAATTATGCCTAAAAATAAAGATAATCCAGTCATGTCCCCTGAGGTGTTTTCTACGCAAATTAAATACATTTGCCATGGTCTTATGAGTTATTTTGTTGTTTTCAGTGTGAATGGTACCGATATTTAGTGAAAATGTGAGGGCTGACCGAGATTGTAGAAATTTACATATCTTCCCCTCTCGTTCAAAATAATGTAGTCACATTAAATGTTAAAAGGTAACATTTCAGATATTGGTAATCCAGTAGATCAGCATTTTCAAGCTAATTATCCTTCTCACATTCATATGTCATGCAACTTAATGTAAAGACTCAGTACAGAGTAGAGAGACTGAAGCCAAGTAGAAGCACACATCTCTTCCCTTGGAGAGGCATATCACACTGGACGTGGCTGCTTTGAGAATGTATCTCATAACTGAAGAAGACAGTGCAGCTCTAGCTGAGCACCTGACAGTAGTGTGGGAGTTTTATTGCATGGTGCTAGTCTCTCTGTTGCCGCCCTTTCTACGCCCCCATGCATTTCTCTTTCGCTCATTTGTTAGCTGCTGAGCTCTGATCACACACCTTGTCCCAGCTTAGAGCAGACACCTGAGTCAGCAACAACTACCACTGCGCCTCTGGATGTGAGAGAGGGAGAGAGGTAAACTATAAATTGCAGTGTCTTTCAATAGATGAGAGAGTCCATGAGTGCAGGCCAGTCCTGTCTTCACTTCCTGCTGGTGCTTCTGTTTGTCAAGGCTGTGTTAGTGCCTCAACAGCATTCACTCTGGAGTTAAACCCCTTAACCCCCCCCCC
>JBBMFX010581219.1:0-14024 GCA_037832545.1 Rhabdalestes septentrionalis | reverse complement strand
AAGACTAAAAAGCACATTTCGTCACAAGACTAAGACTAAGACGAAATTAAAAATAGGTGACAAAATTAACACTAATTAACCGATAGTTTTTAAAATGGAAACTGCATTAAAAAAATAACTAAATAAAAACACAACACTCCATGTAAAATAGTACTGAACGTTATTACAAAAAAACAAACAAAAAAACAACTGAATCATGAAAATGTGCTATATTAAATAAATATGAATGTATTAATAAATACTGAGGTAAATTAAAAACATGCTTTCAAACTGAAAAGTAATCCCGGAAAAACTATCAACGTGGATTTTTGCCGATAACCGATAGTTCCGGGAATTAACTATCGGTGCCGATTAGTATGTACAGAGTAGTGAAATTTACAATGTGTATAAAAAATGGGTATGTACATTTACAGTGGACATGTACAGAGTAGTGCAATGACTATGGACAATGTTAAATGTGCTAATTTAAAAGTGCAAAAATGTGAAGAACTCAGCAAGGAAGCTGTTCCGGCTGGTTCTTGTCTGGGGTAACCTGAAACGTTTGCCTGAAGGCAGGAGAGGAAACAAACGGTGGGCAGGGTGTAGCAGGAGTCAGTTGCAGTACAGGTCCCATACCACACTATGACACATACTATGACAGATCTGAAGTAGAGAGGTAGAAGTTCACCAGGATGGTTGAGGACAGCTGATTCTTGTTTAGTGTTCTCAAGAAGAAAAGGCGCTGGTGAGCCTTTTTGACCAAACTGGAGGTGTTGGTGGTCCAGGACAGCCATCCTGTTAATGTGGCTGGGATCATGTGAGCCCCTTCTCTCCTTCCTGAAGTCCACAATGATCTCCTTGCAGATTATTTTTCATGCACCAAGTGGCCAGATGGTGTACCTCATCCCTGTAGGCAGTCTCATTGTTGTTGTTGATGAGACTGATCACCATGATATCATCTGAACTGTAACCATTGTGATGTGGCAAATGCCAGGCTGAGATGTCAGCATGTCCCTGGTTTAAATCCTGTTGTGGGCAGATTGTTGTTTTTTTTAACACAGACATTTTTGGACACAAAACACATTTTTGAGAGCTTCTCTTTCTGTGCAATAATTTGGTGCATGTAACTGTGCTTGTTTAATTGGTTATTGGAATAAATGCAAAGAGAGGTGTTAGACTGGCTTGGTTGTTTTGTTCTTCTCTTGTAAACAGACATTTTAGGTTCTAATCTGGATGAAGGGCAGAATTTTGGGTACTCTGCTCTGTGGTCGACAGTATTGTCTCTCCTGACTTTGAGTAAAACTAATGCCAACTAGTCATTTCATTGATTCTTTGCAACTGTGTACATGTACAGATTGAGATGAGACAATGTTTATCCAAGGATCACAGTGCAACATGTAGCAACTTACAACATTATACAGATGGGCAAGATACAGACAGCAGACAGCAGACAAACAATAGAAGTGTAGATCTATTTTAGTCTAATTTAATCCAGTAATTCTGGACTAATAGTTTATTGTTTAGTGTAAAATGGAGCCTTAAAAACATGTATTATTATCACACTATGGCTTTGCATCAGGTTACTGTCAGTCAAGCACTAATCAATTTTAACACAGTTAATGAAAGCATAAGGTCTGTGGACAAATACATAGTCAGTTAAAATAGTAGTCTGGATCAGTGCTAGGCAGTAAACATAATATAATAAAATAAAATGTTATATTTTTGTGTAACACATTTTGTATACCACAGTACCAGTTAGATTAGTTTAAAAGAACACTTGTAAATCGTTTCAGGGGAGACTGTTAACACTGCTGGGGGAACTATATTTTAGTAAAAATATTGTAGAAATGTAATAATAAAAACTTAAATGTATACAGCAGATACTATTGATTAGAGTGCAGCCTGAATATTTCACATATAAAACAAAACAAGCAATACAGAAATAAACACTTCTACAGAGTAACATTATAACACACACTCCCTGGTTCTGTGAAAAAAAAATCTCTCATAGTGGAATTAAAATTTGATTGTTAATGATCTAAATTCTATTGCTGTTCTGCCTGTCCAAGCCTCAAGAAAAAAATCTCCTCAAGCATAACATAGAGGCTTGTTTTTTTTCTTTAGTCCAGAACGGGTTGTCATGGAAACCCTGCACCTAAATTATCCACAGCTCTTATGAAACATCCCTTGGAAATGGATGAAAAACAACAATCTAGCAAACTCCTTCACCAAAAAGCCCTCTTCCACACACACCTCGTAAACTCACACACACACACACACACACACACACACACACACACACACACACACACACACACACACACACACACACACACACTTCTGTCTGTTTATGATGAGCTCCTGAAGGATCAAAGAGATAATTTATAAGCATTGTTGTTTGTTTGCCTCAGATTCAGGCAAATGATGGCTGGCGGACTGCATTTGGAAGAGAGTGGGAATGTGAGTAAAGGGAAGCTGCGAGGCGACACATTCCTGTTACAAATAGCTACCTGTGATATCGAGAAATAGAGATTGAGAGAGAGAGAGAGGGTGTGTTGTGAGGGAGAGCGAATTGCAGCTAGTGCCTAGCACACGGTGCCCTTTTTTTCTCTGGAGGACCGCGTAGCAACAGTGCATACCAAAGCCAGAGAAACAGATGCATCTCCTTGAAGAGGACCAAGGAAGATGTGTCAATGGTAGGTATCAATCACCTCCTGTACAGTACATGGAGTTAGAACCATGGCATTCTAGTGAGAATTGGGTCCATAAAATGCTCTGCTCTTCCACATATCTGTTGTTGCATATCTTTGTGTGTGATAATGGAACGTGATTATGTGTTGGTCAGGTCAACTCTGTATTTGGAATGTTAATGTTAATTATAAATGCTTTGGGTTAGCTGAGGATACAGTGGTGGAGGGGGCTGATCGGCTCTTTCTTGCCTAGAACATTTTCAAAACAAATCTGTTTTTTGCATTCCATTTCTTTTAAGCATGGGAACAGATGATTATGCTCATGGTACCACCAGCACAACTGTTTAGCCAGCCAAAAGGTCAGGAAACCATTATGTGTTTGCATAATGAAGCATTTAGCTATCAGTAGAAAAATCAGCCTAAAAGCTGAAGCAGACCCAGAAGTGTGTGGTAAACAGAACCTTTTTGTTTTGTTCTATGGGTTCCTCGGGTATTTGAGCCTTTCCACTGGTTGAAAAGGGATTTGACACAGTAACTTCCCACAATGGATCACATCCAGCAGTGTCTCTCTAAAGCAGTTTCTGCCATATGTGGGCTTGGATGTGGGTCAGTCACAGTGGTGCTCGTTTTTGTTAAAAGAAAAGAAAAGAAGGCCAGTTAAGAGGAGGGCTTACAGGAAAAACTGTGACTGAAATATCTGTGTGAGAACAAGGCTTCTTGGCCAGTTGTGATGTCTTTGAGTAAAATAATCATATTCCCAATTCAGTATTTAACTTTTAGTTAGTATTTGGTGCATTATTTTATGCCTGACATTCTTTAAAGGTCCCATGGCATGAAAAGTTCACTTTGTGATTTTTTTTACATTAATTTTTTACATTACTACCAGTTAATACCAGTTCAGTAATACATAGCCTGCCTTTGGTCCTGCAGTGGCTCGATTTTGCAATAGGTGTAAAGAGTCGTACTCCGCCATTCAGAGAGCGACAGCTCAGATGGCCCGATCTGGAATTTGGTCCCCCATGACGTCACAGGGGAAGGTCATGGTGGCAAATGAGCAAATACATGGTTGCTTGGTGCTGAGATGTAAAGATGAGCACAAATGTATTATTTAGTTCTTAACGCATGCCGCTGATGAACCAGTGGGTTAATTATATTAATTATAGCACCCACATGACTGTCGCCAAAGTTTTCTCAACAGTACAGAACTGGTTTTGCTGAATGGCTGAAAATTAAGTCTGGATCAGTACCAAACCTCCCTGGACAAATAAGTCAACTTAACACTGTATACATTTTGTTGCATTGCTGGAGATGGAGTCCGTGCCAAACCAGGTCTCCATGTTGCATTGGGAGCAGAAAAAAAATGCTGGACTGAAAATCAGTCAGAATCCTGTGTGAGCATGATAGCCTACTTTTACATGCTCTTGTTAAGTGCTTTAGGCGAAAAGCTAGTTGTAAAACCTTTGCCAATAATAATGCATGGACATTTGTCTGGGCAGATATTTAAGAAGTTAAATAAATATTACACTTTATCTGCTTCATGCTCATTCCATGTTCATTGGGTTGCATTTGCAAACAACAGTTTCTATCTTGCCCATAAAATGAACTTTCAGTCTCGGGTGTGATTGTACTGACCATATCTCCTGCAAACACTTGTGAATGCTTTTATGTACTTATGACTCCTTTCCATCATGAAAGAGTATTCTATAGTCCCAGAATACATATTCATAAAACAGATCGCTGCCATATTTCAAGGCATTGTTCACACAATGGATATAAATTGATATATTTTGGTCTATCACACTCTGAAATATAGTATTTGTTCGTTTAATTTGTATTTGACTGTATATTTTGTTCTCTTATTCTTTCATAAGGCTCAAATTGTGTAACCTATGCTACAATATTTGATATATTTTCACACGGCCATTGAAGCTAAAAGAGCAAAGATGCCTGAGAATGGGAGTACCATTGGAATAGCTCAAGGAAACCAACAAAATAAATTTGCTACACAGTAATACAGTGTTTACAGCTGATTTTCTACTGAATGTTCATACATTACTGCTGACTACCGAACATGGAAATAGTTATTTTTTAATGCTTTGATTTGGTGAAAAAATGCTTATTAATAAATACTGAAAGCCTACTTTTATTTCACAGTGGAACTTAGCTATGTACAGTATACATGCAGAGTTGTAAGATGGCTGGAAAAATGTTTGTGCCTTTTAATATGTATCAGTACTTCTGCTGCAGGCATCTAGCTTCAGTGCTTCCAGCAAATAATCTTCAAATAAGCAATTCATTAAAACATTTCATTGTAAGATTTTAGTGGCTCTGTTAGAGCAGGGAAAATATAAAATATGCAAAACTGGTTTATGGGGATATTGCTGTCATATATTTTCCATATATCTCATTAAACAAAGTATCCTATATTTACAGTCTAGGTTTGGTCAAGTAGTACTGTCTGTACTACATGTTATTTATGGGCCTATTAAATTTCCTTTGCCTCAACAATATTCTGAACGTTCACAACATCACCTATCAATGAAACAATGGCAAACAGGAGTTTCCGGGGGTGAGGAATAAAACAGGTCAGTCTTGACATTTTCTTGGAGGTAACTTTCATTGTGTAAGCCACAAGACTAGCTGCCATGGCAGCCCTTTTGAATTCTTACACAGAGGTTGGTTAACCAGGTAAACCCTACAGACATGTTGTCAATGTATATAGAGCAGATGTGTTTGAAATGCAGGCAGCTTTCACTGTAGTGAGCTACATCCCTGACACCCCGAGAGACTCCCCTCCCCCTTGTCTGGATTTTACAACAGTAGGCTGCTGAAAATCTGTGTTCCTATCTCTAATGCATTGACTTTTCTGCTCTTCCTATAGCAGACGTCATATCCACGGTTGAGTTCAACTCCACTGGAGAGCTCCTGGCCACAGGGGACAAAGGAGGTCGAGTGGTGGTGTTCCAGAGAGAGCAGGAGGCAAGTGTATGTCCCATACTTCAATCTGAGATGACCCACATCTTTGTCACTCATTCTTTTTCATGGTCATTCATATTAAACCAATTTAGTTAATGAGAACTTTTTTATGTTAACACTTTTTTATTTGAGAAGACATTTGTATTTTGACATATAAACATACCACATCATCTCAGGTGAACCCTCCATTTTTATTCAAATTCAAACTTTTCAACGCAGGTAAATACACTACTTACGAAACATTTTTGGCCAAAATTTCCTGGAAAGCATAAAAAGTAGGGATGCACAGAAAAGATTTTTTTCGCCCAAAACCGAAAACCGAAAATAAGGAATTACCCTGGCTGAAAACCGAAACTGATTCCAAAAGGAATTATTATTATTAAATTACTAAAAGAATAAATCTGTAAAAAAAACTTTGAAGATATTTATTTAGCATTCAGACAATGCACAATATTAAATGTCATTTGAAATAAAATATTTTCCTTGGCCAAACTTATAACCAGCCTAAAAGCAAGAAGCCTGAAATATTATATATTTAAATATCTTCTCTCATAAAACTAGTGAATTCAATTTTAATATTCTGAGTGAAGTTCTTCAATAAATTGCAATCAGAACAAGTGCTTTAAAAACTGGTGAAAGATAAACAACATTCTCTGTAGGTTTTTAACACAATAGATTAACAAAACAAAGACTGACATAAATTAACTGCAATCACTGGAAAACTGTCCTTCCTTTTCAGAAACACAGACAGAAAATGACCATTCTGTCACAAGTGACCACATCACCGCTTGAAGTTCTGTCATGTTCTACTTCAGACGGAATCAAACCCTAAATGTCCCAATCACAGTCGAGAGCCCTAACCATAAGACCAACAGCTCCTAATGGATTCATGGCGCTTGATTGGGCTTTTTTATGCTTCATGCTCTGCATGGAGCTCGGGATAAATTAATCTACATGTTGTGAAAAACATCTTGTCGCGTGTCTTTTTTAGAAATATAGAAATGCACCCACACGACAGACATGCTGACTCTAATCCAATCCGTCGCGTGGAGGCCGTGGTTGCGTCATCTGCGTCATGATTGCGTCATCACAGTTTTGGTCCAATAAAAACAAAATTAGTGCGAAACCAAAAATACGTTTGTTTCCATTTTCAGCCCAAAAATATCGGTGGCCGAATTTTTTGTGCATTCCTGCTAAAGTTTACAGTAATATATTATCATGAAAGTATTGCATTTCATTAGAGGCATGCGATGGTGCCAACAACAGTGGTGAATATACCCCAACTAAAAAACATGTGTCATATGCCCCTGAGCATCATTTACAGCTTGGCATCGATGTCTCATGCTGTTCACAAGTCAACGTATTGGCAGCCGAGATATGGCATCCTACTCCTCTTGAAGGGGGACCCTCATTGAGGTTCTGGGGTACAGTTCCGAGCTTCTAAACGGCGATTCAGCAGATCGCATTGGTTTTGTATGGGACACCGTTCAAGGTACCCCAGTCTTCAGCAGCCCTTCTGTAATGATGTGACCTCGATAAGCTGTAGCATTGTCATAAATTAAGATGAAATTAGGCCTGTGTTGTTCATGCAGGGGCACAATGACTGGATTAATTGTGTTATTCAGGTAGTATTGGCCTGTCACTGTACCATTCACAAAGTATAGGGCAGTTCTGTATTGACAAGGCACACCTGCCCTCACTGTAACACCTGCACCACCTGGTGGCTGATGCGTAGCCATCTCCTTGACATCTCCAACATCATTAACGGCCATCATTACTGCTCAGCATAAACCGATTTCCATCAGAGAACAGCCAATGGCCCTCTAGTCCCTTGTCTCTTGTCAATGCTCCCTGTGCCTGGTAGTGTGGTCAGGTTCCCCTGCAGGCCATCATGCAGACCACGCTGATGTAAATGGTTTTGAATGGTCAGATGTGAATCTTGGTTGCCTCTCACCTCTCTTAAATGTGCCTGGTGTAATGATAGTTGTTTAGCATAAAAACGGTAACGTATCGAATAGCCTTATAATACAGGGGTTAGGACAGAGGGTCTAACAGCGCATGCATGGGCCCCAGTGTGTTATGTGTTCATAAGAAGCATAGCACATCCTTTCGTACGAAAATGGCATTTAAACAAAGACCAAATAGCCAGAGAGAAACTCACTCCAAAGACTCAGCTGCTGGAAAGTGCACACGATGTGGGAATCACCACCCAAAGACTACCAACTGCCCAGCAAGAAGAGCAGAGTGTTGAAAGTGTGGTAAGAGAGGCCACTATGCTGTTGTGTGTCGGACTATTCAAGTCAGTGATGTAAATGTAGTGCGCAAACAACACGAAGATTCGATTTTCCTTGGTGCAATAACAGTAAAAGACTCGAATGATCCATGGCATGTAATTTTGAAGATTCAAGAGATTAATGTGGAGTTTAAAAATGACACTGGAGCAGATATTAGCATAATTTCAGTGCAAACTTATGATGCTCTTAGGACAAAGCCTGATTTGAACTTAGTCAACACAGTGCTAAATTGTCCAGGAGGAAAAGTGAGAAGTATTGGAAAGTTCAAAACAAGCATTCACTACAAAGGAAGTAAGTATTGCTTCACAGTGTACGTCCTAACTGGACTTCAAGTCAAGAATCTGCTTAGAAGAAATGTTGCTGTAGCTCTTGGACTAATTCAGAGAATTGACAATATCACACATGCACCAAGTGAGACAGTTGGAATGCTTAGGACAACTACTGTGAAAATTATGCTAAAAGCAGATGTTGTCTCTTATGCGATCAAAGCAGCTAGAAGAGTGTCAGTGCCTTTACTCTCTAAAATGAAAGCAGAATTAGAGAGAATGGTGAGGTGTTGCGTGATCGAAGAAATCACAGAGCCGGCAGAATGGTGTGCTCCTATGGTGCCGGTACCCTGGAAAAATGGACAAGTGAGGATATGTGTTGGTTTAAACCACGTAAATCAAGCAGTTGAATGTGAACGATTCATTCTACCAACTCTTGATGACATTCTACCTCATATGTCTGGTGCAACAATGTTCTCGCGGTTGGATGCAGAGAGTGGGTTTTTGCAAATTCCACTAGAAAGAGAGAGTGCTAAACTCACCACATTCATAACACCCTTTGGGAGGTATTTCTTTCGTAGATTGCCTTTTGGAATTTCAAACGCACCAGAGATATTTCAGAGGGAGATTAATAAACTTTTAAAAGACCACGAGGGTACAGCAGCATACATGGACAACAAGAGGTACATGATCGTCGAATAAAAAGTGTCTTGGAAATGATTTCTGAGGCTGGACTTAAACTTAACAAGGACAAATGTCTGTTGAGACAAACACAGATACAATTTCTGGGTCACGTCATTGATTCTCGGGGAGTCAGACCTGACAAGGAAAAAGTGGATACTATAATGAATATTCAACCCCCACAGAACGTGACTAAAGTAAAGAGGATCTTGGGGATGGTTCACTCGCTAGGTCGTTACTTACCTGGATTGGCTGATGTAACCCGTCTGCTTATCGATCTTCTTAAAGCTGGTACAGCTTGGACTCGGAGTCATGCACAAGAAAAGGATCTCAGAAGAATCAAACAGCTCTTGTCCGAAGCCCCAGTTCTCTCGTTTTTCAACCATAGTTAGCGCAGATGCTAGCAGCTATGGAGAAGGGGGAGTTCTGTTACAGCAGCACGATGGACGTTTGAGACCCATAGCGTATTGTTCTCACACCCTGAATGATGCAGAAACAAGATACGCGCAAATAGAACAGTAATGCCTCAGTTTGGTGTGGGCGTGTGAAAAGTTTTCTAGAGATGCCTGGCCAATGGCACACTCATGATAGAGCGAGGTTGAGGAAAACACAAAAGCTGATCCCATATTGCAAGGGATACTAAGGTACTTGAAACAAGGGTGGCCAAAGTATTCTTCAAAAATACCTGAACATGCCAAGCATTACTATGCTGTAAGAGATAAGTTGTCTATATTTCACAACCTTGTAACTTATGACGACAGGATTGTCATCCCAAGCAGAATGAGATCTGAGGTTAAAAGGAAACTTAATGAAGGTCATATGGGTATTGTCAAGTACAGAGAGCATGCAAAACAAAGTGTATGGTGGCCTGGCATTAGCAAGGAGATTCAGTTATTCACTGAAAACTGCACAGTTTATCAGTCAAACAAACCTACACAGCAACGAGAACCCCTGATTACTACACCCTTGCCAGATGGACCCTGGAGGAGAATTGCAGCTGATATTTGCAAGGTTGGCAAAAGAAACCACCTTGCAGTTGTTGACTATTTCTCCAGGTATATTGATGTTGTGTACATTCCAGGCATGACAGGAAAGTCAGTGATGTTAAGGTTGAGCAACATGTTCCCCAGATGGTGCTCGGTGCTGACAATGGTCCCCAGTTTGTCAGTCAACAATTCCAGGAGTTTGCTTTAGCTTACAGGTTTAGTCATGTCACCTCAAGCCTGCCTTTCCCTCAGTCAAATGGAGAGGCTGAAAGAGCAGTATGAACTGCAAAACATATTCTCAGACAAGGAGATCCTTTCTTAGCTCTACTGGCATACAGAGTGACGCCTATCCAAGCAACAGGATATAGCCCAGCACAGATGACAGACAACGAGAAAGGCTGGAACAAGACTGCCACAGTTGTTTGTAAACACACTGCTCCGAGATCTTACATAATTAGCGCAGCCGGGGCAGATGTAGGAAGGAACAGAAAACATCTAATGTTCTTCAACGCAGCTTCACGTCAACAACAGTCAAGTGAAGGTGAAGAACCAATGCAAATGGAACAGCCGCAGAGCGTCCTAATCCAGAGCGCAGGGCAGAACGTTTCTGAGCAACGTGAGAATGTTGTCACATCCAGAGGAAGAGTTGTTCGAAAGCCTGCATACATGAAAGACTTTGTAGTTAGTTCATAGATTTCTAAATGAGGCAGAATAATTCTCAGCGTCTATGTGGGTGGCCGGTATTCTACCCAGAATCCCTAGGCAGTCTTCTGTATATTTAGGTATACAAGTTAAACTGAAAGTTGTTTGTATTAAGAAGAATACGTTCATACATTGTTACATCCTTTTGGAAAAATGGGGAGATGTAATGACAGTTGTTTAGCATATATACAGTAACTTATCGAATAGCCTATGTGCTTATAGTACAGGGGTTAGGACAGAGGGTCTAACAGTGCATGCGTGGGCCCCAGGGTGGCATGTTTTCGGAGTGAGCGTGTATTAACCTTTGTTTTGCTATTGGCACTGTAATAAAGCTCCTGAAACAGAGAACGCTGGTATCGCCTTCTATTAGAAGCCTCCCTAACATTACACCTAGAGTTGAGTGGAATTCATCATCTGATTCTGCAAGGCAATGTCCAAAATGACACGGCCATCAGTGTGGGATGTGACCTAAGGACATCCAATTTTATGCATTTCTGTGACTCTTCCAGTCTCTCCGTATCTCTTTTGCAACCTGCTTATGACACTGTGACACTCTAAGCTCAGTGGCCTCCTCTGTCTGAGAACATCATGTTTAAAGCCTCGCAATGGTGAGGTAGTGTTGGTCAATAGTTAGATGTGGTCTTGGTCTCATGATGACAAGCTGAAAATTGAAAACACTGAACTGTTGCACATTCAAATATTTAGGAAAAGTCAAATGAAGTTCACCCGTAAAGGTTATAGTGCATTTTAGGCTCATATTGGTATTTACTCCGAAAGCTGAATATCCATCCTATGCTGTTTTTCAAATTTCACATTGCTTGAAACAAAACGTTCAGCAGTGACTGCAATGGGATTCGTAGCAGCCAATATCATTACATATAAAACATTAAATAAAAACTACGAAAAATACCAGAAAAATCCAGTTTCATTGTTTTTAATATTTCTAAACTAGGGTTTGTAAAATAAATGTATAAATGTACTGTTCTTAAACTACTAAGATAAATTATATTTAAATCCACAGTTTCTAAACTAGTTTTTATAAATATAATTGGAATTCACTTCTAAGGTAAACAATGTCTAAAGGTTGTGTGTTACTCATTAATGGATTGAAAACCCAGATTTTGTTCCCATCCTGCTATCTCCTTTATTGCTGTCACATCAGAGAGTCATCGCCTGCCCACCCCAGTGCAAAAATCTGCCCCCTTTTAACCCTCACACTCTACCAAGAGTAAATTTGTTGCAATTAAGGTGTCTGACTCTGGACTCTGATTTCTGCCACCTGATTTGGATGCCTCCTGAGGAGAAAGTGTCTGATCGGTATTGAGATGTTGCACTGCCATGAACTTGTTATGGCTTAAGATCAAGCCCCGTTTCTCCTGCCTCTATGAAGAGGGGGCAGAAGAAATGCACAATTAAAAGCCACCCTGTGCTTCAGCATTGCACTACAAGTGAAATACAATTGCCGGATAACCAGTAAGAACATTAGTAACTGAACATAGGAACAAACATGAATTACATTTTTACATCTCTAACTGGCATTTCATACAGATCATATGTACCATGAAGGAATAAAGTCATTTTTTCCTTGCGTATTTGCGTACTTGACCTAAATGAACAATTATAATTTCTGTCTTTTGGGCCAATTTATTTTTGGTGAAAGACTTTTTTAACCTTGTTGTCTTTGCAGAGTAAGAACCAGCCACAGAGAAGAGGGGAGTACAATGTTTACAGCACCTTCCAGAGCCATGAGCCTGAATTTGATTACCTGAAAAGCTTGGAAATTGAGGAGAAGATCAACAAGATCCGTTGGCTGCCTCAAAAGAACGCCGCCTATTTCCTCCTCTCCACCAATGGCAAGCCAAATCAGTTTTATTTTTGCCTGAATGTACTTGTAATCAGATACTGTTATCTATTCACTATTAGATGCTAATTATCACATATAAGATCTTTTCTCTTTAGTAGGAATAAAATAATGCCCAGTGAAATAAATGCATGTTTTTATGTGGCTTTTGTAACACATCTGATTAGACTCATCAGATACTAAGCCCTTTATGAAATGAGTCAGATGTGCTGGACCAGCAATAATGCAAATCTCTGCAGCACACGTGGTTTTATAGGCAAGTTTTACAGGATTAATAGGCAAGTTGAAAATAACAACTGTACTCCCTGGTCTCTGAGGACTTGAATTGCACAGAACTGCTGCTGCAATCACCCAACATCCATCATATAGCACGTTTGGGCAGCTCGTATTGAAACCAAAAAAATGCTGAGTCATTAACGGCAGGGAAAGTGTCAAAGGAGAATTAAGGATCTCTATCTTCATATTGCCAGTCCTCAAATACATCGGTTTGCCTGCCTCTGCTGAACTGCAGCTGGATTTCACTTATTTGCAGATTAATTAGCCTCATGAAGGGTGCCAGTAGATCAGCATGGAAGCACTGTCCTTTCTTTGGTCACATCACTCTAGTAAGAGGTTTGTGCATCATGGCGCCCCCGAAGCAGACGTGTGTGCTCGCTTGACTCTCAAATGCTGGTTTTCTTTTGTTTTTTGTCTATTTTCTGTTCTTTTTTAACTGGATAAGTGTTGTGCACTGTTAACATACACGTGACAGGCACTACTGGACTTCGGGAATATGCATAATAATCTGGAATTTACTCTTTTCTTACCACCGGAGCTTAATTGTTCAGCCCGGTAGCCGACAGCACCTCAACCGCTACCCCTCCCAGGACGGCCACAAAGCACCAGGCCCAAGCGAACCTGCTGACCCCAGAAGAGCGCTTCGGAGATGGCGATGCAAGCAAGGCAAGAGGGGGGACTCCATGCTAGGCTAAAAGCTCAGGCTGGTCGTTCACTGCTCCCCAGCCTCATACTGGCCAACGTGCAGTCCCTGGAAAACAAGCAGGATGAACTGCGTGCCAGGATCACCACACAGCGGATAAGAGAATGCTGCACTCTTTTTTTCACCGAGACCTGGCTTTCAGACAAAGTCCCGGAATGCGCCGTTCAGCTTCAGACTCACTCCGTACACCAATGAGACCAGACTAAAGCAATCGTGGGAGGTGTGTGTGCATTTATTAACAACTCGAGGTGTGGAGACATACAGATTGTCCACAAGTACTGTTAGCCAGATGTGGAATTTTTAATGCTGAAATGCTGCTCATACTATTTACCTCTGGAGTTTTGCTTTCAGATCAGGCAACGAGACAGAGTACAAAGCTGTATAGTACGGACTGAGGAAAGCCATCACAGTGGACAAGAGGGAGTAAAGAGAGAAGTTGGATGGCTTCTATTTTCCTGCTGACCGTGGGCGAATGTGGCAAGGTCTGCAGCACATCACAGACTATAGGGCCACCAGCAGCACCATCAGCTCTACAGGCAGTCTGCTGGATGATCTCAACATGTTTTACACCTGCTTTGAGACCCTCCAGAACTCCCAGACCCTCCAGAAC
>JBBMFX010581209.1:0-14025 GCA_037832545.1 Rhabdalestes septentrionalis | reverse complement strand
GGAATATCTGAAAGTGAAAGTGATCAATCGGTCACACGTGAACACACCACTGCACACAGTGTGAACAGCTTGAAATTCCTCCTCTGCATTTAAACCCGCTCACCAAGTGAAGCAGCGGGCAGCCATGAATTCTGCACCCATGTGGGAAGTGTGTGGAGATGGTCTCGGGGAGCAGTGTGTGGGGAGCGGTGTGTGGGAACGGTACTTACTCGGGGTACCTCAGAGTTTCCTAGCATTCTGGAGTGTCGACCCACGACTTTCTTGTTGCCAAGCGAGTGCCCAAACCACGCGAGTGTGTAACGGAGGGGTGGGGGTTGGGGGGTTCGGTATCCTGAATCCAAATATTTTGTAAAGAATTTGTCCGCATACGGTATTCGTAAAAAAAACACGTTATTTGTGCCAATCCGAATACCGTATTTGTATTTGTCTCCACCCCTAGTAATAATAATACATTGAATTTATAAAGCGCTTTTCAAAATACCCAAGCAGGTTTACCTCCTCAAACCTTGAGCCATGAAACTTTACTGGGATTCTCAACTCTCCTTCGAAGAGAAGCGATGCCAGAGTCCCTGATCTCTCTTAAAATTATTTATTAAAAAGTTCCCATGTTTATTTTTTCTCCCCTTGTAGCATCGAAAGTAGAATCGAGTATAAAGTACCATCCTTAGTATTGTTATCGAGTTTGAAATTTCAGTTTCGTGATAAGCCTACATCTGGCAGCAACAATGATATAGAAACAAGATAAAACTATATTGAAATGTTCTATGCAGGTTGGGAGGCCAGTATGACAAACGTGACTAACCTATGAACTTTTGTGAGAACAGTAAACTGGACATTGGTTTAGAGGCACTATATGGGATTGGGATGATTTAGAGCAGGCATCACCAAATGGCGGACTGAGTGATGCTTGTGTCTGGACCTATGACCAGTCTGGTAAATTCACAAGATTAAGTCATTTTCATGGAGCTTTATTTTGGACGGTGGCTGTTGACAGGGAGCGCTGCTCTTCCAGTTCATACCACAATAGTTTCACTCGTTAATCTCATTTTAATTTCAACTAAATGTTCTGCTTTTTAAAAATAACAATAATAATTATTGTTGTTGCTGATGCACAGTACATCTCCATACACATTTTGTGTGTGTGTGTGTGTGTGTGTGTGTGTGTGTGTGTCTGAGTGTGTGTGTTTCGAAGGGGCAGCCTTAACAAATTTCAATTTGACTCATCGCAAGCCATTACTAAAGACATTACTAAAGCCAAAGAGCATGACTGGGAATTACCATAGTCCTGTACTCAAAGTGAATGATATATTATTTCTGACCCTGATATATTATTTCTGACCCTGGAAGTCCCGCTTGCCATTATCTACAACACAGAGCTCACAGGCTGAAGCAATAGGAGCTGGCCAAGCAGTCGAGAAGGTTGTTGATATGGGGCACTGAGTGTTTCCTGGTGGCACTATTGAGGTAGTGAGAGGCAATACAAAACCACTAATACCATCCTTTTTTGCTAACAGAGGCTGATTGTTGGCTCACTTCCTGCTGCCTCTGCTATTTGAATTGATTCCTAGCCAACAATAGTTATCTTGGCTAAACCTGGATCAGAGAATTAAGAAGGTGCTGGACTAAGTCAATGTATGTGCGATTCCTGCACGACAGCATGTTGAGAAATGAAAAGATACTCTCCTGTGTCCACCAGTGTGTCCATAGCGTGGTTAGCTTTTGATGAGGGTTCAAGAATGTGTGGACCAGCTTCTCACTGATTTTGGGTCTGTCTCATGGCAATAGGATGTATTTTGACCATACTCCTACTTTCCTGTACTTACCTCCCTCTCCCTTCTTAAATTCTGCACCATGGCAAATCAGCAGGTAGCAGGAAGCACAAAGCTGTGCTGATTATTTCTGCTTCTCTGATAGTTAAAAGGAAGTGGACGCTGGCAGCAAACTTGGTGTTGTAGGCTCTCTGGTGACAGCATGTAGAAAAACATTGTCTTGGTCCTCCTACACATCATTGAGTTAGTGGGGAAAACCCTGCCTCACCAAAGTGCGTAACTTGGCTTCTAACCCAACACAGCCGCTTCCCTTTAATTCTGGGCTGGCTCCGTAATTGCTTCCATTTGGCCATGGAGGTTGGTGTGTGTTGCTGAAGTGCCAGCTTGAGCATTGTTTTTTGCTCACACTCTTCCTGTGGCACATCTGGTAGCTCTTACTCTGTCTTTCACTCCATCAGCAGAACTTACTGCTTTCCAGTTCAGCTGTTCAGCTTTTAAAATCTCTGACCGTCGTTAGATAAGCGTTTCAAACTTCTCAGGGGTTCTCACCACTTTAGAAGGGCAAATGGACATTCCGAACTGTGTTAGCTGTTTTGTTAACACTGATGTAGATATACAGTAGAATAAAATTGACTAGAATTAATTATAATCAGTGATGGGAAGAACGGCGCCATAAATAAACAGCGTTACTGACGGCGATATTTTTTTCAGTAACGAGTAATCAAACCAATTATTGTTTCCCCCGTTACAACGCCGTTACCGTTACTGACAATAAAATGCGCGTTACTATAACTGAGAACACTGATGCGGTTTTCATGCGAGCAGCGTCTCTCAGCCATAAGACTTCTCTTTCTCTGTAGTGTGTGTGTGTGTGTGTGTGTGTTCGGGGCCAGGGCGGGACACATAACCAATGATGATGATTGGTGTGTCTGTGCACATGGTGTAACCGAGAATGCGATGATTGGCTTAGATTTAGTAAATTTCCATGGTTTGCCGATCAGGCAGAGTAGGTGGTTCTCCACAAGGGGCCAGGCTCCCTTGTGGCCCCCCTGCTCTGAACAGCCAAATATTTAAATATAATTTTTATAATCTCGACATGCGCTGGTTCGAAGAACGAAACTAACGCTACGTGTGTTCTACCACTTAAAGCGCCACACAGGCGTGCTGACACACGCACGCAACCCCCCACCCCGCCGCAATGTTTTATATTTATTTTATATTAAATTTGATTTTTTTTTTAAGTAATGCAATAATTACTTTGCCTGGTAATTAGTTACTTTTATAATGATGTAATTCAGTTACTAACTCAGTTACTATATGTGAGAAGTAACTAGTAACTATAACTTATTACTTTTTTAAAGGTACTTGCCCAACACTGATTGATTATAATAGAAAACCTTTATTGTCACACAATACAAACTATGTAAAACAACTGATTTACCATTCTACACATACACACACATACACCCACCCATATAGACAAATAATAATAGTAGTCCAACTAAAATTTGTGTACAACTAAGACTTTAAGACTTCTAAAACATATCAGGCGTGCTAATAAAGCCCTTTTCTGACTTATCTTTTAAATATCCTTGCCAGTGTTTTTTTATAGATTGTTTCTAAAGTTTAATGGAGAAATGGAAAAATATACTTTCATCTACTGATCAGTTATGAGGGCTTCTGTGGAAAAATCAACTGCGTACTCTGTTTCTCAGGAAAACGAGTGCCAGCCACATATAAATGTGTGAGATGATTATAATGCAATGACATCAGAATTTCTGAGTGTGAAAAACTCACAGTGATGTAGTGAAACAACAGCTGCACCACATTTCAGTAACTGCATCTTCTCATTTCTCTGTTCTGACATCTGCAGCAATTAGAAATACTGAATGGTTGAAATACAAATACAGTTTGTCAGCTGATTTTCTGCTGTAAGATTTTCTCAAATAGTCTACTTTAAAAACACAAGCATAAGTGTGATTCAAATACATGGTAGATAGAAAACATTGCCAGTTAACTGTCAGGTTTAGTCAATATGTTTGAGTAGGACTACCATCAAACTGTGCTGGACACCAGCCCTCCAGGACCGAATTTGTCCACCCCTGCTCTACCCCTTTATCCCATACTCAGGGTCAGGGGGGCTGGAGCCTATCCCAGCTGCCACAGGCAAAGGCGGGGTACACCCTGGACAGTCGCCAGCACGGCAACACACTCACACACAGTCACACCTAGGGGCAATTTAGTGTGCTCAATCAACCTTTCCCCAATCACGCATGTTTTTGGCTGTGGGAGGAAACCGGAGCTCCCGGAGGAGACCCACGCGGCCACGGGAAGAACATGCAAACTCCACACAGAAAGACCCTGCGCCCGACCTGGGAGTCGAATCCAGGTCTTTCTTGCTGTGAGGCAACAGCGCTAAATCCTGCGCCGCCATGCCGCCCAACAAATGAAATATATAGTGAAATATTATTGTATGATCATTATTATTTTCAGACTGTAACTTTTGTAGAACTTTTGGAACTAAGCTTACGTAAACATGACTACCAGGATTCACGTCCACGGTAGCCTGTGTACCACTAAATTAAAACGCATAAAACCCCCCAAAACACATTCCCAAACACACAATAACACACCAAATAATCACACGAAAGGGATTTTCCCCAAGTACAAAAAATAACCCCCACAACAACAATAAACAACAACAACTAGAACATCCTTGGTGGTAGCAGTGCATGCTGGGATAGTGAGAGGGTGTTTTCCACAGCAGGTGAAATTGTCATATGAAGCAGTGCTGTCTGAAGAAAATTTGGACGGACTCATTTTTCTGAAAAATAAAAACTTAAATATTGATTGAAACTGAGTTCCATATAAAAAATTTTTATTGTTCTTTTCTTTCTATTAGTTTATAGCTACTAAAATACTACGTTAATTAATTTTTATCAGGAGCTTTTTGTTTTTGGTAATAAAGGAGGTTTTGTTTTATTTGCTACTAAAAAGAGCAAAGAATAGCTCCTTCATGAAAAAAACAAGATCATACCTTATTGTCTTAATAAATAAAAAAGTGAAGAAAAAATCAAAGAAATTATCTGGCTTTTTAAAATGTTTATTTTTGCTGTATCGAAAACATACCGAACCGTGACCCTCTGTGTCGTATCGAAACGAACCGTGATTTCTGTGAACTGTTACACCCCTAACAAGTATGTGTTCCCTTTCAGTCAGTAATAGACCCACAGTAGTGAAATTAGTGAAAAGGAAAAACAATTTACTTTGTTCTGTGGTTAAAGAGCCCAGTGTTTGCAATCTTTTTCCATCTTGACTTACGTCATCTTCTTTTCATAGTTAACAGGAAGTCCGTTCTGACAGGATGATGTACATGATATTCACATGTGAGGTGCTGTGTCACTTATACAGAAACAAATATATTCAGTCATACTGGGATACAAGTGCAGAGAATTAAATGAATAAAGCAGAAGTAAACAAACACACAAACAAACAATAGGGATAAAATGGGGATTACCAGGATACAAAAAACTAGTGTGGACATAAAGATGCCACGTGTTTGGTCGCACAAAAATAGTAACAATATTTAATATATGTAAATAATATAGTAGGCAAGTGTATTTACCTCATCATTTTAGGTCATTTCTCAAGCTTTGGAGGCAGAATGTGTAACAATGGTTTGTCATTGCCTGTGTTATTATTAATAGAAAGCATTTAAGAAATATATGTTTCCACTTCTCGGTTTAACAGATGTCTGCACACCTGTAACCTGGCCTGAGAAGAAGTGAAATCTTGTTGTCGTTTCTCAGGGGTTTCTCTTTTTTCAGAAGGTGTTATGAGTTATGAATGAATGGTTTTATAGCCAAAGTTGAGTAAGTAGTAGGTTAACATTTTATTGATAGACTAAGTAACTGTGACTTCTACTATGTTTCGTGTAAGTAATTGTGAACATGTGGAGTTGCATAAGTGAACCAAAATTGGACAATGCAACAGTGGAACTTTTCTGATACACTGAGCAAGAAGTGTTCGCAAGCACCTACACATATCCTACAGCACACATGATGTCATTCAGCTTCAGCATCTGTCTGAACCAAAAATCCCCACCAGGCTGATTAACTGTATCTAGTACAAACAAGAGCAGGCCAAACTGTTTCGGGTTTGAAAGCATAATTATTCGACTGACTTTAAAATGACCTCCAATGGTTGTCTGTCTTAAAGCGTACCTGGATTGACTCACATGATAGATCCTCACTCCCACTCTGTTTGTCTGAAGATCATACGCAGATGATACTGCTGAGCAAAGCAAAGACAAATACAAGCATGCCGGATACTATTTTACCCCTCAGCAGTTCAGAACTGTAACTGAATCAGGAAATTTAAGGCAGTTTGCATTACTAGTTGTGGAACAATAAAATGTGGTTAATTGTGTCCAGTGCATGTTTTTCTGATGATGGACACTAATGTGGCTGAAACTGTGACTGTCATTCATTACAACTCACTATATATACATGTAAGCAGCAATTTTTCTTCGTAAGGAATTTAATTCAGTTCATCCGCTGAATGTGTGAAACAAAAGCACTCACGCTTGGGATGGAGAAGTATTGAGACCAGATGTCAATAGTCTAGACCAAACGAATCCCATATTAGGAGCCTTTCCTCTTACACTTCATTGTGTTGAAAATAGGAAGTCCCTTGAGTCACGCTACATGAATCATCCCATTCTGAAAATATCTAATCCACCTTGACTGGTCTTGTTTAGGCCCGCCTCTCCTTGACGAGCACAAGATTTTACAGCTATAAAGAGCTTGCAGCCCGACTGGACACAAAGAGGAGTTCTGGCAACCAAAGGGGAGGGCAAGAGCAAGAATTACCAAACAGAACAAGTCACTGGGCTCTTATCTGAAAGGTAAACACTGGTTTTGCTTTGTTTCACCTTTAAATGTTATTTCCTTCAGAAAATTATTCATACTAATTATTCAAACAGACACTGTGTAATTACGTTAATTTAACAGTAAGGCATATTAAAATCTTAAATCTTGAAAGTTGTTTTGAATGTTTTACATTACATAAATGTTTCATATTCAGTTTTCAAATTCCTTTAATTATTAGGTTTGTTCAAAAATCTTATTCAATTGCACTTTGCACCATTTTTTGGTGCACAAAAAGTGGCATCATGAAATCATTTTTAACATAAATGTATAAGGCAAATCATAATGTGAAAGCAATTTTAAGTGTTTTTGGTCTGCATATGCATGTTGTGTGTGTGTGTATGTGTGTGTATGTGTGGGAGTGTGTCTGTGTGTGTGTGTGTGTGTGTGTGGGTGTGGATGTGTTTCACTCATTGTGAGCCCCAAATTCTGACACTTCAAGGACAAGATTCGATATGAAAATACTGACAGATCTGTAGATCTACCATTTCCTTTATGCAGCTGCAGTAGAAAATAATTTAATTTTTTAAGGTCCTTCAGACTCTTATTTACAAAATTACTTGTTCTAAAGAACAATTCAGTTTTGTTACAGTCTTACGACACTGTTTTGCCCTTTTTTGTAGTTCTCGCTCAAATTCTCATCTGTTGTTGCCAGAACTCCCAGCTGCATCCAAACTTTTGGCACCACACAAATAACCTTTCCTTGCAAATTGCTAAGAATGACCATTTCTAAATTCCCAAATCCTGGATTGAATGAGACAATGAAAGGACAGACCGTAACAGTGGCTTTAGATTTGTTTATTTTTACTATTATTTAATTAAGTGATGTCTAGCATATCTAAAATAACTATTTAATTAGGTAGGGATTTTTATTGCTATTGTAAAATCTATACAAAATTGTAATTATATCAAATCTGACATTGGCATGGTATAATGCAAGGCATTGTGCAGGACATCAATTTAAAAAATCACTTTTCCTTTGGTTAAAATTAAGGTTAGGCTTATGGATAGTGTGTGTGTGTGTGTGTGTGTGTGTGTGTGTGGGTGGGTGTGTGGTCACATTTGTGCCCATGCATGTGTGGTGTAACCACATGCATAAATTGTATTTCATTGTTAACACAAGATAATGCTTTTCAGAAACTCCATACAAGGAAGAAGCTTGTAGTCACGATGCAGAATCTGATGACCATATTATTTATGATGTGCTGTTTTGCTGCGGTAAGAAGAAAAAAGTGGAAGTGTTATTTCTTAATATATCTCGGACAGAAAAAGGAGAACTGAATTTATTGTGTCATTTTTTTTTTTCTTCTGGATTCATTCTTTTCCGTATATAGGCATCCACACAGAAGCTCAAGTGGCTTCGAGATGAACCACGTGGTGAGTTGCAAATAGTCATATTATATGTGGCTCTTATGTGTTTTGATGATTCAGCAACCAGAAGACAACCTTGATTTTATGATTTTATCTGGATAGTTATATTTTAATTTCATTTTGACTCATTTTATCACTATATTTTATATTGTTCTTGTCTTGTGTCTCTGTATGTCTGTGCAGTCATAACATAAGCAATTTCCTCTGTGATCAACAGAGTTTTCTGATTCTGGTATTATGTGAGAGTGTGCTGATATAAATCTCTTTTCCTGCAGATGACTCTTTGCAGTGCCTGCGTGAAGGGAGTGATGGTAGCGAGTACAGAGGCACTGTTTCTGTTACAAACAGAGGAAATAAGTGTCTCAGATGGACTAAACTGAATGACCGCAAAGGGCTCAGACCACATAACTACTGCAGGTAGACCTCAAAATCATCCCTTTCATTTCCAAACGAATTTTCTGGATTTTTCTCTGGTTGCTTGGTGAGCTACTAATTTCAGAGAAGGGCTGCTTTTTCTGTACTGCATGAGTGTACTCTTAAAGGGAAATATGTTGGTTCCCATGCATGAGAATTAGGGAAGTCTGAGTCATTTCTGTGTGAGAATGTTTTTAATTAGAATCAAATAGTTTCACAGTTTACACTCATCACCATCTGCGAATGACCTGTACTTACAGAAACCCAGATAACAGTCCCATGCCGTGGTGTCGGGTAAAGAGAGGAGGCCGGACCGTTCGTGAATTCTGTAACATTCCCAAATGTGAAGCCAAGCCTCGTAAGTAAAGAACAATCACAATCCTTTAGGCCATTACTGGTCACTTTTGTTAGTTTTATTATCATCATATTTTATGCTTTCTGTTCTTTTTATTCCCAGCTCATTTAATTATTATTTTAACATTTTTATTCTTGTTCAATCCCAAATCCTTCCAGAAACACTGGTGCAAGATACTGGTAAGATATTATTCTTTCGTTTTAATGCTTATCATCAATCACTCAAATATTTTGTTGCAGTAAATGTCAGGAATAAAAGCCCCTGCTAATATTTTCTATGTGTTTTTTATGTATTTCTGCAGAAATGACATGTGGGGAACGACCTCTGAACGTACTTTCTAAGATCGTGGGAGGATACAGGTCCTCAATAGAGTCTCAGCCTTGGACTGCATCCATCTTCAGAAGGAAAGGCTTCATGTGTGGAGGGACACTCATCGCTCCATGCTGGATCCTCACCGCAGCCCACTGCTTTTCTTACGGGTTTGTAATGAAAAACATTTGTCACTGAAACATCAACAGCTTATAACCATTTTAATTTTTTCATTATAAAGAATGTATAATAATGTATAATAAAGCTTCCATTAACATATAATAAAGCTTTTTCCACCTGTTAAATGAAGATTAGGCTAGCAGTGATTATGCTCTTTTTGTTTGATGTTTATACACAATTACCTATCACTCACAAAACGCTGCTTTCCAGTAACATGTGTAATATGAATTCCCTCCAACAGTCAAGGAAAGGACATCGAGCATTACACTGTCCACCTGGGGAAGAATTCCATTGATAGTTATGACCTGAACATAGAGCAGCATTTCAAAGTGGCCGAACTTGTGATTCATGAGGAGTATAGTTTCATAGAAGAGAATTACAACAATGATATAGGTATGTGTGTTTATATGTGTCTATACATGTCACACTAAATGAACACAATCAGACGAGATGCGTTTTAAAATGTATTTGCACATATAAATAGAAGAACTGGTTGCTGTTTCATTAATGCTGTTCCTCTACACGTGTTTCCAGCTTTGATCAGGATAGAGAGCAGCGAGGGGCAGTGTGCCCAGAGGACCAGGACAGTGAGGACGGCGTGCCTCCCCCCTCCCCAGCAGATGATGCCGTACGGAGCATTCTGTCACATTGCTGGCTACGGCAGTGAGAAGAGTTGTAAGTTACCCACTTTCTAACTGTCCACTTGCATCAATGTCCCCCAGCCTAGGTCCTGGACTCCCCATGCTTTACTTGCTATAACCTCTTCATCTCTTTAAGAGTTTGTTAATAATATGATCGGCTGGATCTGGTGCAATATAATAAGGGTGATTTTACAGGGTAAAATCCAGAGTGACAGTAACAACAAGGAATATAACAAAGTAGGGCATAAAAGATATATATATGTATATATGTATATATATAGATATTTTTCAGTTTTTAACAATATTAGGTCATTAGCTTGGGTGAAAATCTTCAGTGAGTAATCATGACATAAATCTCAGAATTCCTTGAAGACGTAATGATGTTTTAATTCTATTACAACTTTTCCAGTTTTAGCTTTCTAGGAACTGGCACATGCCCTGCTGAATATTATTCCAAATGCTCCCCTTATCTGTGGCCCATGTTCAAATGATATCTGAAATCAGAAGCACACACCCTCCCCGTTTAGGTTTTGCCTCATGCGTTATGTAACACAGGGGAATCCCAGTGGTCAAAGCATGAGACAGCATTTACTACACTGATGTAACGAGAACCTTTATAAGTGGTCTACAGATTTACATGTGTCTCTGTTTGCCACGGGTTTATCACATTCATGATCATATGATAAATAATGAAAGTATTTTCATATAAGTGATCATGCAAATCTAATAATTTTATTTTCCCTACTTCTTCCTTAAGCACAAATTCTGTATTCCCGCTTCCTGAAAGAGGCTCATGTCAAGCTCATCTCCCAGAATGTTTGTGAGAGGGATGAGTACTATGGAAAAAGTGAAATTCCACTCACAGGAAACATGTTCTGTGCAGCCAGTCCAAACTGGAGTGATGATGCTTGTCAGGTAAATCACTGTCAATTACTTTGGAATGTGGAGGCATTACAAAAACTTTGATGATGATATTACTAGTAGAACTAATAATAATAACAATAATGTTTCAATTATAATAATTAATTTAATGTGTTATGATAATGACGATGTTGATGCTGCTCATTTATTTAACTTGGCTGTTGTAAAACTCCTCCTCTAACAGTATTATGTCCCATTTGACTCCTGGCAGGGAGACTCAGGAGGCCCTCTAGTGTGCGAAGCCGATGGTCGAATGTTCCTGTTTGGAATCATCAGCTGGGGAAAAGAATGCGCCACTAAATTTAAACCGGGTGTCTACACAAAAGTCACCAACTATAACGAATGGATTGCAGAGAAGACTGGCCTGCGTTCCTTCACCACTGGCGTCATGTACCCACAGAAGGACTAACTCTGCTCTTTCAGGGGCTTTCCCTGAACTGCACTTTATGCTTTCTGTCTCAGAGTCTAGCATGTTGGCTTCCACCTCCAGAGTGTAAAACCTCATTCGGCACTTGATATACAACCTCATGGACTGATAATTGCCTTTTATTTCCACGCATTTAAACAACTCTTGGTTTCTGATAAGGATGGTTTAGTGTGTTGAAATCCATCCATTCACTCATTCATGTTTTTTATCATGAGGGGTGCTGGAGCCTCCCCCAGTTCTCAGAGGGCAAACGACACACCCTGGACGGGTCACTAGTCCACTAAACTGAAGATAACTGGGACATTTTTTCACAGGAAATCGTTTCGTTTGTAACACCAGTTCGTATCCACCTGCTGTTGTATGTGAAATCCAAGCTCTTCTAAATTTGGACTTACTTTAAAATTACTGATGAGACTTTTTTATATACAGTCTTTTTAAGAAGAAATCAGCGATGAAAGAAGGGTGACTTTCATGAGATTTCTAAATCAGTGTTTTCTATTTAATTTGTAAGCTGCGCTGTAAATATTAATATTGTATTTATTTAAAATTGTATTTATATATTTTCAATAGGCTGGATCCTATTCGTTTGCTGTTCTTTGCCATTTTTGACGTTGATGTCTTGACTCTGTTGTTATATTTGTATTTATTTGATGTCAGCGAAACTTTGACAGCCCTGTAATGACTGGGTCTTGCTTTGAACACCAGAGTCATTAAAGGAGGTCACTAAATCATAAATGCTTGGTACTGTGGCTTTTTTCTTGCTGGTAGTTTTTAAAAAGTAAAGTGGCCCTCTATAGTCACATGTGAACACACCATATCACACAGTGTGAAATTCTTTTCTCTGCATTTAACCCATTCACCAAGTGAACCAGGGGCTGCTGCCAATGAGGGGCGACCTGGGGGCAGTTAGTGGGACTGCTACCTTGCTCAAAGGTACCTCAGTGATGACACTAGCAAGTGGTGTTTGAACCCAGAACCTTCTGATTGCAGGGGGAACACCCTAACCACTACACCACCCAGCTGCCCCTTTTCTATAACGATCTTAATGAAGGAATGATGATTCTTATGTTCCTTCTTTATGTTAATATGTGATGATTGTGCAGTCATTTTCTCACGGGCAGCATGCCCTCCCTGCACTGACAGCTGCGTATGCTGGTGGGTGGACACCTCATCACATCAGCTTGTTAGTGGAGACTGGAAGTAGGAGTGGAAAGGATTTCCCAGCCTGTTGGTCCAGGGGGAAAGGGGTTCCTGAAAACAGATCCTGGATCACTGCAAGCCAGGCTTCAGCCAAAACTGTCACATCGGCAGCTGCAGGCTGCTTTCACTCCACAGATCATGTCATGAGTCGTCGTTTGTGGGAAAATAAAGTACTCAACAAGCAAGCATGGCAAAGATATTAGACCGGACACATTGAAGATGATGAATTAACATGTGGGTGATTTCAGGGAAGTGAGCCGTCATCCAGAACTAATTTCATTTACTGGGTAACTGGTACAAAGTGTGCTGAAAGAAATTTAAGATGAGAAAAATACATGATATGCAATACAGTGATCACTTTATTAGATATTTGATCAAATTATTAGATTCATATTAAGGATACAGATTTTTTTTATACTTTCATACCCTCAGATAAATGGCTCAATCTTTCATTCCAATGTGTGAAAGCAAGTCCTTAATTCCTTACTTACCTGTTTTTTTTCCACTACTGATTGACATAATAATAATGAAACTATTCTAGAGGACACAAAAGAAGAAAGGGGTGATTGTATTTAGCTTCTGTTTCTGTTTTTTAATGGCACGTATTCTCCACTAGAAGGCGCTAGTAGGTCTCTTAATGCAAATGCTCCTGAACTATAAATCATAGATCATGTTTACCTTTTTTTCTATATGTAATTAAATCTCATTAATTAGATATGCATTAAAAAAATAAATATGTTGATAAATGTTCCCTTTTTAACCAATGGACCAAGGTGAACTGTAAAAGTGGTAGAATATAAAATGTATACATGACAATCTGGGTGTTTCCTGTGATAGCTACTTAAACAGGAAAAATAGTTTTGTCGTTTACACAGAAATGCTACGCATAATGTTTTATCACAAATATTATAAAGACTCGAAGAACACATGAAGTTTGTGACTAAAAAGTGTATCACCTTAAATGGATTTGTGGCTTGCAGCCTTTGCTTTCCTAAGGGAGGTCCATGGAGGGCCTAATTTCTTTTCTGAAAGTGTGACGCTCATGCAGTTGGACAATGGTCGAAGACGGTTTCAGATCACTCCATTGCAATTATTTTTGGATGTGTGTGGTTTGAGGGGGAGACATGGCTGCGGTGAGGGTCCTCTCTAATTACTCGACTGCTGGATACTGAGACAGCCCACCAGGAGCACACACAGCCAGAGTGGTCTGACAAGAACATTAGCTTAGAGAATGACCTACTTTGATCTAAACGTAAAACACAATTTTTAAGGATGACTCTAGAGCCCTCATGTAAATAACATGTGTCTCTAAACTGACACATCATTCAGATTCTGTATGGTAGAGATTCCCAAATACAGTAAAACAAACACGAGCCACCAATTTCACCTTAGTCTTTTCATTATTATTAATCTCAATTGCATCAGAGAGAGAGAGAGAGAGAGAGAGAGAGAGAGAGAGAGAGAGAGAGAGAAAGCAAGAAACAGATAGACAGAAAGAAAAAAAGACAGA
>JBBMFX010581199.1:0-14025 GCA_037832545.1 Rhabdalestes septentrionalis | reverse complement strand
ACCGCCTACTTTGCCTGATTGGCAAACCATGGAAATTTACAAAATCTAAGCCAATCATCGCATTCCCAGTTACACCAAGTGTACAGACACACCAATCATCATCCATCAGTGGTTATGTGTCCCGCCCCGACCCCGAATACACACACACACACACACACACACACACCAGAGATAGATAGATGGCTGAGAGAGACGGTGCACGCATGAAAACTGCTTCAGTGTTCTCAGTTATAGTAACGCGCATTTTATTGTCAGTAACGGTAACAGCGTTGTAATGGGGGAAACAGTAACTGGTTTGATTACTCGTTACTAAAAAAAGCATCGCCGTTAGTAACGGCGTTTATTTATAGCGCAGTTATTCCTATCACTGGTCACAGTAAATATGTAGCTGTTTTAAATAATTGTAGCTGTTTTAAAAATTGAGTGGTGGTCTATATAGAATAAGAGTTTTGTTTTTTTAGGGGTGGGCAATGTGGTGATATTTATTTATTTCATGTAATAAACTGTCACAGTATTGTTTCCTGGACAGATTGTGAATATTTTCTATGCTGTACTGAATATCCATTCCAAATCATCACAATTAATTGATTGACATACAAATTGCAAAGTTTTAAAGAATAATAATTAGGGATGCACCGAAAGGATATTTTTGGGCCGAAACCGAAAACCAAAAATGGGGAAACGCCCTGTCCGAAAACCGAAACTGAAAACCGAAAAAAAATGTTATTATTAAATAATAATACCATATTTATTCAGCATTCAGACAATGCACAATATCAAATAACATTTTAAATAAAACATTTTCCTTGACCCCACTCATCAATAGCCTAAAATAAAGAAAGCTGAAATATTATACATTTAAATATCTTCTCTCGTAGAACTAGTGAATGCAATTTTAATGAAAATAAACTGTAGGCTCTGTAGGCTTACAACAAAATAGTGCATCAAAACATAGACTGAAATATATGAACTTTAATCACTGAAAAACTTTCCTTTTTAAAAACACCTACAAAACATGATCATTTTATTATACATCAGAGCACATAGTGTGAACAGCACAAAATTGTACCTCTGCATTTAAACCCATCCATCAAGCGAGATTCGAACCTGTGAAATCTTGGTCACAGTGCGAGCGCCTAACTCCTAGACCACCAATGGCAGTAGGAGAGACGAGGCAATCGGGAGTTTTTATTTTATCTCATAAATTAACCCAGACGCTGTGACAAATGGCTTTCTGAGTGTCTTTCTTAGAAATATATAAATGCGCGGACACGGCAGACACCCTGACTAATCCAATCTGGTGCGGGGAAGCCGCGATTACATCATCTGCGTCATGATGGCATCATCACAATTTCGGCCCGATGTATAAATAAAATTAGTCCGAAACCGAAAGTGGCTTTGTTGCCGCTTTTGGCCCAAAAATTTCAGTGGCCGAATTTTCGGTGCACCCCTAATAATCATACAGTAGTTTTTGGATTTTTATTGTTGTGGCATTGCTGGGGCTTGTCTGTAGCTACATATCAAACCTCAGAAATATAAAATACTAGGGCTGGGTTCAAAGAATCAATTCACCGATCAATATCGGTTCTCGTTCAAAAAATTCGCGGATCGATCTATTCCTGTTGCCACTACTGCTTGCGACCGTGCAAGGAAAGCTATAAAACACTCACTCCACTCCGGTAGATCAGCCGGACGGATAGTGGCTCAGTGGTGAGAGCTTTCGCCCTACGATCAGAGAGTCTGGGTTCGATCTCTGAGACCGGCAGCAACCTCCGAGGTACTGAGTGCGGTACCGTCCTAACACGCTGCTTCCCGGGCGCCAAGTGAATGCAGTTAAATGCAGAGGAGGAATTTCGCGCTGTTCACACTGTATACAGTGATTTGTTCACGTAGATCATTTTCAAATTTCCTCCAGAAAAATCTCTTAAAACCTGAAATGTAAGAGAGTCTTATCAGTCAAGCAGATTTTCCTAAACTGTGGTTGCTGAGCTAATGTTTTAACCAGCTGTGGTCATTGTTTTAATTGTATTTTTATTGAACCAATTTTATGGTTACAGTTGTTCAGCCATTTTTGTGGTGATCATTTCATTGTCAAATAGACATTTTCAAAACAGGGCAACTAACTGTCATTTTTTTTTATCTAAGAAATTAAATAAGCCCTTAAATAAGCCTTAAAAAAGTTATTTTCTTCCTACACACACACACACACACACACACTGTTTCTGTTAGCAAAGGGATATCCTCAACTCAAGTCTATTTATAACCAAGACAAACTAGTATTAACACAAAGAAATCTGAAAATGAATCGATATCGAATCGAATCGGATCGAGAATCGGAACGTAATCATGACCTTGTGAATCAGAATTGGATCGATTCAGGAAATTGGCAACAAAACCCAGCCCTAGACATTATAGTGTTGATGAAATAACATTTGTTCACAGTACAGCACAATACCTTGCACCACAAGAGTAGTAAGAAATGAATAAGAAATTAGTGTCCTGCAGACTAAACAGCCCCAGAAAGCAACAGAAAGCACAGAAAGTCATACTGCATCCTAAACCATGTCCACAGTGTTGTGTCACCTTAATGACAAGCTGAATGTGCTTTGAGCTTTGACAAGGTACAAGTGTCAATGAACTAAACAAAAAAAAACTACATTTCTACTACATTTGGTATAAATGGAAAATTTCATTGTTTGTTTGGTCAAAACACCCCTTTGATATCACTGACACTGATCCACTGAATACAAAAGTAACACTTTCATCTGTTAAAATGAGTTGGAGAACATGTTTTCTGTCCATGCTTTCCATAAATGGTAAACAAGATGAACACATAGGAGGGTCAGGATTCTCACCCTGTAGTGCATGGTCCAGATCTTCATCACAGGAGAGAGGGGCAGATGGGGTCAAGGGCAGGTCGTCCTCCCAGAAGATCAGAGATGAACAAGCAGGAGTGTGAGGACCTTCAACATATTCAAAATCCTCTTCATCTGATGAGATCCAAATCTCCTCCACCTTTCTCTGCTGTAAAGGGCTCCCAAAGGATGCACATTTGTCTTCATCTTCTTCCTCAGAGGATACACAGTCTGATACAGAGGAACAGTGATTTTCTTCAGAGGAGTCAAAGTCAGATCTTGAGGAGACAGAAGAGTCATAATCCAGATCGGAGAAGGATAAGGACTCTGGATGTGTACTTGATGATGCTATGCTAATCACTCCTGAGGAATACAAAATTCAGGTTTACTTTGGATTTCTCAAATTTATTATAGCTGTACATTTCTGACCTTAGATTTTAAAATTTAAAATTCCAGTATTAACCCAGTTTACCAGTCCATTGGCAATATATTATTGTTATTTTGTACTATTTTCAAACACTTTTGTCATTAAATTCAAATGTTACCATTGTCTGAAATGTTCTCATCTTCATCCAGTCCATTACCATCCTCATCATCATCATCATCACCATCCTCACCATCCTAGCACAAAGAAAACTTCCTGTTCAGCTTTAAAGGACAGTGACAGTGTTCGAATCACTGTTTTTAAAAGTCCAACAGTATTAAATATGGAGAAATGTAATTGACTGAAGATCCCTCCAGGTCCTGTAGTGCTTACAATTCTTGATCTATAACAGGATCAGTAACAGTGCTTTACCTGATTGGAAATAGAAAGCTCACTTTCCTCATCCTTTTCCTTTTCAGAACCTGAATCTTCCATATTCCCAGAATCATTCTCCTCTTCACTATCCAGTTCTAAAGGCCTGGCGTGTCTCCGTTTCACGTTAGGTATCTCAGCTCCTTTCTGGTACTCATCTACTGTGCTCTCTATATTTGTGTCCTGATCTGAATCTAAACACAACATATATAATCACATTCATCATTTGATTAACAGAATGTAGTTTTAAACTTCACAATCAACAATCAACAAAGCTGAAATAAAGACAAATATATCTATTAGCACTTTTTTAAAGTGTTGAAAGTGACTGCTGACCATAAGATATTAGTCAATCTGTATTTGAGACTATAAGAATTGCTAGTTGGTACAACAGACCAACACAAAACTAACCTCCGTTCTCAGAAAGTCCAGGTACAGGGGGGCAGGGCCTCTTTACATCCTCAAACTCCTCGACGCAAGGAACTTTCCTTTTCACCTGAATATACACACAAATAATTTTCCAGCTAATCAAGGTCAACAGGCACCTGGTGGCCAGGTGTTTAGGGAGTTGCCCCTGTGACTGGGAGGTTGTGGGTTTGAATCCTAGGATTGCCAATGGCACCACTGAGGTCTCCTTGAGCAAGATATTGCCCCCCACACACTGCTCCCTGGGCTCTGATATGTTGTCTGCCAACAGCTTTACTTGTTTTGCACTTGTTTTACAAAACAAACTGCCAGAAAAATGCTTTTCTTTAATTTAACCACACATCTAACACCTGGAGATCACTAAACACTACTGGAATTTAAAGTGGAACAAGGTTCAGTGGTTAGACAATATAAAAACAGAGCTTTCTGGCACCATGACCCTCAAAGTGAGTTTGGTGTGAAAAGAAAAATGGTAATACAGAATAGTTACCATATTTAACAGTGATGATGACTCAGAGCTTCATCCCCACTGTTAAATATGTTGAAAGATCTATGCAGTATCCAAAGGCACTGCATACCTTGATAAGATTTATGGCATCATGGACTGCATGAAGTACGGAAAAAAAAAACTAATCCATGAAATACACTGAATTTAAATTGAAGTAGAAGGTGTAGCGAGTGATTTTGGTACCTTAAAGGAAGGGAGTCTACAAGCAGACCGGAAACCCAATCCAAGTACTGTGCCCTTTGCTGTACCCTCCAGCCCTGTGCCCTCCACTGGCTGCCAGGGGTCTAGGACCCTGGGCTTTGGAGCCTCCTTGTCCTCAACAAGCTTTACAGGTACAGATATCTAGATTTATTCAGCAACAAACAGATGTTTTAACAAGATTTTTATCTTTCAGAGCATTAAAAGTTTAGAAATTGATTAACTAAAATTCCATTTATAGCAAATGATCTCATTCATTTCCAGATATACAGGCTTGTAGGTTGACTTATGCGATGTTCCTTTGTGAAACAGCACTGTACAAACACATTTAAATGGATTTGCATTTAATGAACCATTCCTGCACTCACTGAATTTCTCTGTGCAAAACCTGTTTAGTTGGGTGTGTTCAAACAGCATGTGTAAAAATAATATTTTGTTATATATTTATGATTTTAGGCACTTTTTCACATGTATACAGGAACCGTGCTGTATCTAAACCACCATGTAATGACACAGATTTTATAGTTTGTGTCGGCCCAGCAATGGTGTTTCTGAGGCATCAGCAGCACAATCCTCTGAGGTGCTTTTTTATATTGTATTCTTTCATTATAAATTGCCTTGTTTGAATTATTTTCACCCTTCTGTAGTTGTGCAACCAATACCTAACCCAACAAACTTGTTAGCAATGACATATTTTCATTTCAGTTAGCACCACTGAAAACTTCCACTGAAATTTATCTTCAGCCCAGACAGATAGTACTGCTTGACCTTTGTTGACTTCCCCATTGTAAGTTTGTATGTTCAGTTTTGAAATTTGTGCAGACAAAAAACAATGGTGTCTTTCAATGATGTGATAACATTTTGACCAATCAAAAAGCAGTTATGCAGTCAGCTCGGGTGGGGCCCACTTTAGCCCTGCCATCAAGCAGTGTTGATACACCATGTTTTATTAGTAATGGAAAAAGGTCCTTGTGTCAGTGGTAAACACTAGGTCAGTGATGACTACAAACTATTCAGTAACTACTATGAATCTAACATGAGAGTATTTTAAGTCACAAGAGCACAGTTTTTTTAAAGCGTGTGGTGTAAGGTTACCTTGGCTGCGTGTTCCCTCTCATCCCACCATTGGTCAAACATGGCAAAAGCCACGCCTTCAATTATTCTGCGACGAATGTCTTTTTTTACAATGGCTCTGAGCTCAGCAGCTACCGCAGCCAGAACGTTGTCCACAGTGGCCTTGTGAAGAATTTCATTCGCAGGGACGTATCCTGGTGGAGGAACTGAAGGATCAAATGCAGGCAGGATTGGAGATGGCCAAGGGTGTCTGTATACCGGAACAGCAGAAGAACCCCCAGTAGAGGGATATGGAAGACACTGCCTTTGTCTAAATCCATCTTGTGGAACAGGAAGCCCTGGAAAAGCTGTAGTAGGTGGTGTAATGGGAAACAGAGGGGAATATGAGGGAATGGTTTTACAATGTGTGATTCTTGTAGGTATGGGAAGAGGTACTGAAGAGTTCTTCCATCTAGTGGGATTACCAGCCTGCCCCATGTTGAGATTTGGTGGGGGAAAGAAAGGAGGAGGAGGTATAGAACAGTTAGGAGGAGGTTGGGTGTGTTGAATTGGTACAGGGGGCAATAAATGAGGAGGTCCAGGCAGGGCAGGTACATTTGGGGGCAGAATTCGGGGATGAAGGGCAGGGAACCCCAGTGGAGGAAGGAGAACAGGAGGAGGAGGCATTAGGAACACTGGATGACTTGGTGAAGAATTCTCTCTACTGGTTCCAAGCCTGAAATTCTGCTCTGAAGCTTTGCTTTGTCTATTGAACAGGTTAATCTGTGGGAGACAGAAACATATTTACAAGCAGTTATCCAAGGTTTGAATTGTGAAAAAAACCCCAAATATATACTATTCGTCCCATCCCAAAAAAAGTACTCGATCCACTGAGACGTGTTTGGTGCCCAGCGTATAGCTGGAGCAAACAAGAAAGCCTATTTACCAACTTGAATGATTTGGATTTCTGCAAATAAAAGAATTTTTATTTTTTTACTGTAGTTAGTCCTGGCCAAAATCAGACACTAAATTTGGTGAGCTCAACAGCCACAGAAAAACCAAACATACTACTTAGATGTTTCCCTTTTCCTTGCAAATTAGTCAAATTTGTCAAAATTAGACAAATTTTAACACTGTTAAATTTTTAGAAACACACTACTCACACTCTGGCCTATAAATATCATGTATGGAAACTACACCGCAAAAAGGCTCATTTGAATTTATGATTTAGTGGAACAATACAGTTTTTTTAATCGGTCAATTCAAAAGTAGTTTACCTCTGGTCATTTACACTGAGGTTTTAGGGATTATTTTGGGCCTGATGGCTTATAGAATGGGGGCAACCAATCAGAACCAAACTAATTTATATAGCTCAGTTTTAATGAGCAGAAAACTTTAAAGAGAGGATTGTAAAAGATCAAGTAAATGAATTACATATTTTGGAACATAAATCCACCAATATGTATAAAGTATAACAAGATGGAGTATGTTAAGTCAACATGAAAATATAAGGTTTACCGAATCTTTTTGTTGAGAGGGTGCAGACCGAATAACTGAACATTGGGTTGAAATAACAGGTATCTTGCATGGGTACTCGCTACTTGGTGAAGATATTTCGCCTTCTTCTGGCAAGTCTGGAAGGGGAGTAGGATGCACACTTTTAACACCTGACTCATAAGTGTCTTCTTGTTTTTGGACGGAGTCAGTGTGCCTAGAAACATTAGGATAACTGTGTGTATGTGAGAAATCAGGAGATTGAGGTGAGGGAGGATTGGATTCGGAAGAGTGTTGGAGAATGTTGGGAAAGCCAGTAAGATGGTCTTCAGATTGCACATCTGAGTCCCAGTTATCTTTGTTTGGTAAAAGACCTGAACCGTGAGTGGCTAGGAGCATTTGAATGCGAGAATCCAGGCTGGTAGGGGCTGGGTCTGGAGCAGGTGAGTCAGCTGAGGGGCTTCTCTCTGCCCCAAGGCGGCACTGTTCTGGGCTTTGAGTCCCATCAGTGAGTCCCTGTTGTAGATCAGGCATGTGATGAGGAGAGGTGTTTGTAAAGGATCTGATAGGTGCCTTGAGGGGATTTTCCACAGCTGTCCCCAGTGGCTCCACATGTGGTGTCATTTTTGTTTGAGTGTGATGTGTTTCTGAACTGACACGTTGGGATACTGGTGGAGTTAATTTGCCCACACACACTGTAGAGGGATTAACAGGTACTTTCCTGTCAGTGTTCATAAAAGTGAATGTATTCTGTCCCACATGGCTTGTAAGTTTGTCTGTGCTACTTGCACATAGAAGAGGAGGCTTATTTGGCTCTGTGTTAGCAGGTAATGGCACTAGACTGCTTGGACGCCCAGAACGATATCTAGGTCTATTGAAAACAGGTCTATGCACATAGCGATGCTCTGGCCTACGGTTATATGCATTCTGGTATTTAGGCTCCCAAACTTGGCTTCTGTGACCACCCCGAGAAGTCCTGCCCACTGGGTGGGACGAACGCCCTGGTGGCATTTGGCCTTTAGAAGGCCTTGAGTTTTGTATGATCTTAATTAATGCACCTTGCTTTATGGTTGGGGTGAGCTGGACCAAATGAGGATTGCAGTGGGTGGGCTGAGAATCTGCCATCATATTTGATCTGGAAGCACCGTGTATCTGTGTATCTGTCAACTGGCACAGATTTGGAAGTCCTTCGCACTGGGGTGGGGTGCTTGGGTTACTGTGGGACAGAGGAGATGTGTGGGGAGTGTCCTGATACAAAGGGGTTTGCCAAAAGCTACTAGGAGTGTCCTGGTGCATGCTGGAGTAGGCGGTGTCCATTGAGAGAGGGGTGGAGCCATCAAATGGGGTGGAACCAAGGAGTCCCGATGATAAGGACAGGACCGAAGACCCATGAGTCAGCCGCTTACTTGGCTCATACTCCTGCACAAAAGAGAGCAACAAGTGAAAAAACAGAGAATTGTCTGCATGTTTTTCTCACTCTAAGACTCATCATGAAACACCTTACCCAACAGGATTAGGAACATAGTAGTTATTGAATTTAAAAACTCCTGTCAGAACACTTGATGTAGTCTCTGGCCCTCTTCAACTAATTCCCTCTTCAGTTAATTCCTATCACATGACACTTCAACATGGGAAAGTCCACCTTCAGGTTTGTGAAATATTGCAATTGTCTGTCCCTGCTAAGTTTTTGTCTCTTAATCTTCAATTTGTCTATTTTGAATACCCCTCCTGTTTTCTCGACATGGATCCCTGTCTCACCCCTTTGATCTGTTCGCTGATTCGGATTGCCTTTCTGGACTTCAGTGTATTATTACTTATGGTCTCTTTGGTATTATGGTTCAGAATTGATGGCTTGTCGGACTTGCCTTTGGTTCTAGAAATCGAGTCGACTAGTCATGATGCCATCACACACACGCAGCGGAGGGACACAGGTGTCTTACATTGAGCAATTTCTCAAACTTATTTGTCCTGGGGACCAGTCATGTCAGGTTTTGGGGCTGCATGGCCCGGCATAAATATATTATTAAACAGATATATAGTAATTAGGCTGTTGTTGTTGTTGTTGTTATAATAATAATAATATTAATAATAATAATAATAATTATTATTATTATAACTATTGTTGTTATTATTGTTATTATTATTATTATTATTATTATTATTATTATTATTATTATTATTATGTAGAGTTTTCTGAGTTTCTCTGTTTCTGTCCTTGTTAAGAACAAGCGGTCTCGCACAGATCTCTGGAAGGGCATAATTTGATGTTCGCTTCCGAGAGAAAGAATCCAGACTAACGAGTAATGCCACTTTACAGAAGTGCCTATTTTCTCTACAGTCTGTCCAAGAAATGTGATGGTGATTCTAGCCCTCGTCTGTTTTCGGTCTTGGTCTTGGTCTCAACCTGCCTTGGTCTTGGTCTCTTCAAAGAGGGTCTTGGTCTTGGTCTTGATATCCTCCGGTCTTGGCAGTGTCTTGGTTTTGATGCCACCCGATCTCGGCAGTGTCTTGGTCTCGGTTTAGGTGGTCTTGACTACAGCACTAGTTCAGGGTTTCTAAAGGAAGGTATATCATTCTCGGTTTTTGTGTTTGCTTTGCTTCAGTAGAAAGGAGAGAAGAAGCGCACACTACAGACTTTCCCGTTCACTTCCAGCGGTCTCTCCAGTGGCAGTGGAGACCTCCTTCACCCCTCTAAGCCATGTTAAGGTAGAACCTTGGGCAAGATCTTTGCTTGGTGTTTGACTGTTCCCTTATCCCGTGTTCTCTTCTACAGTGCACTGCCCAATATAGAGTGCTTCATTATAGTGAGAGAGCTCCATGGAGCCTGGAGTAATTGCACTGGCCCCTGTAAGCAGAGAGCCAGTGCCATTAGACTTCTTAAGAGTGGACTTTGCCACTTCAGAGGGAGTTTCGTTCGGAGTGAAGAAACTCCAAAACTGTGCATTTCAGTTCTCCTGTTTGAACACTGAACTTTTGTCATTAAAACCCTTTCATATACTAAACTTTCCTGCTAATGCATCCTTCCCAACACCCGCCATGACAGGAGTAGAGGTAAGGGTAGAGTATGGCAATGTAAGGGAAAATAAACCCCTAAGAAATTGTGTTGCCGTCATCAGTGTTACAAACAGAAAATTAGACGCTCCAGTGGGTCATTGATAGCAATACTTGTTCTATAGAGACATAGCAATAATTTTAAAGAAATCTGTTTCTGTATAATGACTAATGACTTTGCATTTATTTGTAAATGAGAGGTAAAAATCAAATCACAGTTTCCACAGTGTCCAAAGTGTCCTTCTTTAGCTAGGTACTATGCAAACATCGGATGTGGAGAACATTATGGAAATTTGATTTTCAGTGACTCGTTTCTTTGTGTGAAATAAACATGTAGCTACACACCCCTATAGCGGGAACAGAGCCTTGGTATGTATATTGTACTCACACTGTGTGAATCAGAGCTGTATGATGGTGACTGGGGTCCCCAGGCTTCCTCCCCTAAAGGGAGAGTGAACGGGGTATACAGCCCACTTACAAGCAGGTGGAAGTACTGCATTCTTTTCTCACCTGGATACAGAGAAAAAGCAGCAGGACACAAAAAGAAAATCATCTGGGAAGAAATAATGTTATATTAAAGTATTGTTCTTACATATATTTAATTGTGCTTGTTTAAATACTTCAGCATTTTTAAATGATAAAAGTGTTTAAGTAGACAATGTTTACCTTCAGCCCTTGATGCATCTTATTGCTATTATTTATATTACTAAAATAAAAGTTGCTCCCACATACTTTCTTGTACAGTTCTGCCAAAAGAATACGTTCTTAGTTGTCAGAGTTGTTTTTATTGTTTTTGTGAACTTTATGCTTCTAAATAATACACGGCACAAACATTGCATAAACAAGATCTCTTATAGGGGCATATAATAGGGCCCTTTTTTAGAAGCTCTTGTAAAATAAATTAGGTCAAATATTAGTAAGAAATGTATTAATAACCTCGATATTAATTTACACAAGAAGCTGCAGGTGTGACATTAATAAATTTTTACATCTAGATTTAAATTTTGAATCAAAACTATGCCTGAAGAAACCTGTTAGATTTCCTTTTCTTTCATGCCTCACTTTTTCTCTCAAGAAATCCAGACCTAGAGATCTGGAATAGTAATTCCTATCCTCTGACATACTGGCTAAGTCGAGATGGTTATCTTTATCAGAAACATCACCAAAGGGTGGCCTTCCAGGAACAGATCAAAGGACCACCGTGTAAAGAACACATTTACACACTACTGTGAATCTCTTTACCCTTGGGGTCCAACTCCACGTGAATGCTGTTTCCCATAACAGACGTGTGATGAAGTTTCTGCACGGCCTCATTTGCCCCTCTTGCAGTTTCAAAGATGACTTTGGCGATTCCTAAATGCTTCTTATTCCTGGGATTGTACAGAACCTCCACTTCTTGGACTTTACCAATTTTTTTACACATGTCAATTAAAAAGCCATCTTTAATGTTGTCGTTCAGTCTGGCAAATGTAACCTCCTTTGGCAGCCCAACATAGTTCTCATCAATCTAGATAAAGAGTGATTCAGACAGATGACCACATATTATCAGAAAGGTCAAAGAAAATACTAATAGGCTACATATGACACAAACATTGAGATTTTATAACCTTGAATTTGGGGACAGGTAGATCCGTCTCTTTGAATTTGGTCCAGAAGCGATTAATTCTGGGATCTTTGACATTATCCACAAGGGAAACTCCAGGATTCTGCTGAGAAGACATAAAAATGTTCCAATGTATGTTTGTTTTTTAATATATTTGTTTATTGCTGTATAAGTGTTTGCAGCTAAATTTAGTTCATAACAATTTCACAGTAGTTGCAATAGTTACTACTGATAGGCCTGAAGTGTAACAATTAACACCTGAAATTGTTTTATAAAATGTTGCTTAATAATAAGATTAGGGTTAAAGTGGTTCAACTGTCTTGCTGGGAGAAATGAGAACATCTAGCCAGACAACTTAATTCCAAAGCCAGTACTGTTTAATATCCTGTAAGGCAATCCTCACATTAGATTTAAGGAATCCATCTATCTTCAATACCAGAATCCAGCAGTCTTATTTAAAAAATCCTCCTGATATCAGACTACAGTTGTGCTCCTATGATTTCACCACGCACCTTCATCATCAGCAGCAGCTGTAGCAGCAATATCATTATTCTTACAACCATCATCATCACCATCAACATCATCATCATCATTATCATCACCACCTTCACTATCATCAATATCACCATCAGAATCATCATCGCCATTATCATTGTCATCACTATCATTATCATCACCATCATGTCCATCATTTCCAACATCACCATAATAATCATTATCATCATCTTCGTCATCACTACCATCACACTCGTCGCCACCATCACCATCATCACCATCATATTCACTATCATTATCATCAGCAGGAGCAGTACAATCATAATCATCATAGTCATCACTAATATTGCCACCATTCATATCATTATCATCAACACCATAATCATAATAATCAACACCATCTTCATAAACACAACCACCACCAGCATCATCATAATCATTAGCATCATCCTTGTGCAACTCACTGCTGTGCTGAAGCGTTGTCCATCATATCGGTAGATTTTTTCGGTTCCTCCTTTCAGAACTGGATCGATAATCAGTTTGTAACTGCTCCAGGTCGGTCCTCTCCCCTCTCCGGACTCAAGACTGTCTGCTTGATTAAAAGTAAAGTCGAAAAGGACAGAGAGAGAGAGCGAGAAAGAGAAAGAGAGAGAGTCAACGAGCCCTGAAACGGGGCCTGTATACATAAAAACAGACTTCAGCCTCACCGTTATCTTCCTGGGCCTCTTTTTCGCCACTTTGGCTCATGGTTTGCACTCATGGTATTTCTTTAGGCCTTTCAACAGGCTCTCTGCCTTAAAACGAAACACTTCTCACCGCAAATAGCCGCGTGATGGCTTTACTTTGTGATTAGAGCGACTGTCTGAGCTCATATTGTGGGTCTGCGTTTCTTCCCATGGGGGGCAACGTTCCGGGCTGCATCACAACAGGTGGGAGTAACCTGCAGCCCCACCCGGGCTCTCCACCAGTATTTAAACAAAACCCACCCGTTTCCAGATTAATCCCACCGGTACTCCAACAAGCCCAGCCCCTTTTTCGATTGGCCAGGTATTCACACTCACAGGTATTCCACCAATCGAGGCGCTTGGAAAAGCGTTCATATCACTATAGCAACCATAAATAAAGATGAACAAACACAGGTAATGGGTTAAATCCCGCCTACTGCGATAGGATTGGTCAGTTGGTGTCTGGGCTTTCGCGTTCTAATTGGATTGCAGTGTTGACGGACAAGCAGGAGAAACAGTGCCCCTTAAACCTGTTCAACGCTCATCTATAGTTACCATGGCGATATGAGTGACATCAAATCCGTCCAATCGGTTTACGCTAGAAATAAGTAATGACCAATCCTAGCATAGGAAGGCGGGGTTCATGGGTGTTGATGAAAAAAAGACTAAGAACTTTTATTGGATTGCTTAACAGCCGTACAAACATCTAAATTCGACCCAGTAGTCACTGTAATTGAAAATAAATAATAGATTATTGTTTTAGTTGAAGCAGTTATGTTAGTCTGCCGCGGTGGCGGTTCTAGACCAAAATTACCATGGGG
>JBBMFX010581150.1:3517-14028 GCA_037832545.1 Rhabdalestes septentrionalis | reverse complement strand
CAGAGTTCCCCCTGCTCTCCTCACTGCTTTTATTCAGGTCGTTTCACTCTGAGAGGAAAGTTCTTATGCAAAACTGGCTATTCGTCCGCAGCCTGGGTCTGAGATGTAAATGAAGCCCCTGTTTGTGTAAACTGGTTCCTGCTGGGCTGGCGTCAGCTGTGTTCTTATGGTGGTCTTTAGGATCCAGATGTTCAGTAATTCACCTGCAGATGTGTCACCACAGGTTTCGACCATTCCTATTGTAATTAGATGAGTGCCTTGGCTAAGCTCAAATCGCTCAAACTGCATCCACCTGTTCTTTAAGGTGGACCAGACTTGTGGATGTGGTTTAGGACTCAGTGTGACTTACTCTGAGCGGTATAAATGAACACAACAGGGTCTATTTTTACACACCACCTAGATCATAGGAGTGCTGATCTACACTCAGTTTCTGTGACATCAAAAATATGAATCTGATCCCAGTTCAGTCCTGCTTTGTGAACAGCAGCCCTGGTGCTGTCTGAAACAGCGGCACTGGAGTTTTTCAGAAGACAGTTTTAGTGCATTTCTAGTGTAATTCATCTTAATTTTCTCTGCTCCTAACTTTGTACTGTCAACTTTCTGCCATAACAAAGCAAATTTCCCACTTGTGGGACTAGTAAAGGTTTATCTTATCTTATTTAGACTAATATATGCAGTAGCTGATTCCATTCTCTGCATTTTCTTTGACCTTAGCCAAACTTTCTTTTCACTTTGCAGGTCCTTGGGGATCATACCAACAACACGCCGTCCTTGGCCCCACCCACAGCCCCTCCTCCACTCCCCATAGGCGTACCCCCGCCTCACTTTCTGCACCGACCACCCCCTGTCTCCGGCATGCCTCCACCAATGCAGCCTCCAGGTACAAGCCCCGCCCACTTCAGTGGTGCTGGACTCTACTTAAAAAAGACATGATTATATTCAAATTATACATTTATGATCATACAGTGCCCCTATTCAATGGTGAAAAACTTTATTATTATAATTCCCATAGTATATTTAAAAATTGCATATATATTGTTATCTACTAGGGCGGCATGGTGGTGTAGGGGTTAGCACTGTTGCCTCACAGCAAGATGGTCCAGGGTTTGACTCCCGGGTCGGGCGCAGGGTCTTTCTGTGTGGAGTTTCATGTTCTCCCTGTGACCGCATGGGTTTCCTCCGGGAGCTCCGGTTTCCTCCCACAACCAAAAACATGCGTGATTGGGGAAAGGTTAATTGAGCACACTAAATTGCCCCTAGGTGTGAATGAGTGAGGCCCTGCGACGTGCTGGTGACTGTCCAGGGTGTACCCCGCCTTCGCCCATATATAGGTTCGAGCCCCCCTGACCCCGAATGTGGGATAAAGGTAGAAGATGGATGGATGTTATCGATTATAACAGATTAATACAAAATGATGTTTAAATGGTAGATATTGGCGTATAATATATTTGCTTATGGTGATGAAGATTATATTAATGATAGTGTTGGTGGTGATGATGATGATGTTCTTTCCTCAGGTATTCCTCCACCTGCCCTTCCAGGTAAGAAATAACAATAAAATAATGATGAAAATGATTTTAAAAAATGGATCAGTGCATTGTTATTACCACACTTTTCTGTCTTTTTATTAGATAGACAGATGGGTAGATGGATAGATAGATAAATATACGGATATACAAAGAGACAGATAGACGGATGAACAGATTATTATTAGTCATCTCCATGGTGATATCTCTTTAATCTCTGCACTGTATGGTGCTGATCAGAGTGGGGCGGCTCCTCGTTAGAGGCCTGATTCCTCCTGAGATTTAGGGAGTTTCTTCCTCACCTGCAAAAAAAATGTGCTTCATATATAATTAATGAATAGACTTGAAAATTGTCAGTGGAAACAATTGTCAGTGTGATGAAGATTTTGCTGTTTACACATACAGAACATGACTAGATTATTTTGAATGAAACTGTTTTTCATCTCTAGGCATGTTCCCACCTCCTCTCATCCCACCACCAAACCTGCTGATGCCCCCAGTCAACAGGTCAGTGATTAAGATAAATTATTCAGCACATATTATGAATTATTCATCATCTATTGTGAATTATTCAGTACATATAATGAATTTTCTTTTATGTTTCTTTTATGAATTATTCAGTATGTCCTCACTGTCTATCGCTACATAGATTTTGCCACAAATTTGAAAAACTGAATAATAAAAATGATTAAATAAATGAAGCTATTTTATAATGATTATAATGAATATAATGGTACATGGAATACAGAATATATTGTTCATATGATATTTATAATGATTTAAAATCATTTCATTTGGGTTCACTCTTAATTTTCTAATCGTTCATTTACTGAACTTTCTTTCCGTGAACAGTCGCTGTCCGTCCACGAGCTATCCCAACCGAGCGCCCCCTCCGTTTGGATACGGCAGTGGAGGTAATGATGATCAGTGGCCTGTCAGACGTTATGAATGAACTTCTGAATCCTCTCTACTTATCCTCATGTTCATCTGTCTTTTTGTGGTTATTTCTAACTGGTTATTTATATTTATTATGTTACATTATTGCAAAGAAAACAAACAGGAGGTTCATTATAGGTATGATAATAGATATGAGGACTGATATTTGTAAAGAATCTCAGTTGTGATTGGGTGCCTTGCCCTCATTCCCAAAGTAGAAACACTTCTCTAACCTCAGTGTTCATTGATTGATGAGACTAAATGCTCCTGTAGCCTGAATATGTGGATGCCTGTAAATGAGTTGTTTTTTTTTGTGACATCTCAAAAACAGTGACTTCATTACAGGGTGTTTTTACAGCTTTTGAAGTGGGCGATCAATTTTAAAGTTCATTAGGGTTGTGCGAGTAACACAGGTGAGCAACACAGGTGTCCCAAACTCCTCCTTACTCCCTACACTCAAAATACAGACGCCTGCACTCAAAATACAGACGCCTGCACCCAAACCATGTAAAACCTGTCTAACGAAGAGACACTGGAGATACAGCCATGAGTGCAGAACACAATGGATAGTGCACTACATGGGTGTAGAAACATTTTTATCATTTACATTGAACCTCCTAGAGGAAGAAGGGAGCTTAACATTGTTATTAACAGTTTAGGTTGAAAAGGACGGTTTCCGATTGGTATCGGTATCAGATATTCAAGATTACGGCATCAGTATCAGTATTGGGCAAGAAAAAGTGGGATCGAGCTGCCACTAGTTATTAAAAACAGCTGGAAAAGCCAAGTGTCCCCAAATACTGTATTTGAAGGTTGATGTATATTTGTGTTTATCTTTCTCAGAGCCGAACTTCATCAGCTACCCGCCCGTCTCCTCCTCACACATGCAGTGGAGCGCAGGGATGGAGAAGAGCGGAGGAGGAGGAGGAGGAGGTTCCTGGGAGCACTCCAGACGAGAGAGAGACAGAGAAAGAGAGAGGGAGATGGAGAGAGAGAGAGAGATGGAACGAGTTGAGCGAACTCCCACCGCAAATGAATACATGTAAGTCTCTTTCAAAAACAGAACCAAAGAGAAAGATTACAACCAAGCTGTCAGCTTTCATAATAATATAATGAAAGAAAGGATTAAGCTTATTTTACATTGTTTTTACAAATAAAAAAAGGAATATAGTGTTTGCCCGCAATGGCCTCAGTCGTTCACAGAGTTAGAACAGATCTTATAATTGTTTGCAAAATATCATTTTTCATGCATTTGAATGCTAAAAATTTTAATTGATTAATTTTGTAACAAATAGTCACATAAATTCAGCTAAATTTCCATATAAAATATATGGTTTACATTTTTTGTACTGCGTAAAGAACACAAAGCAACCATATACAAAAGCCAGTCCTAGAGCATTATTTATTTCACCTTGCTGCTAATTGGCTGCTGCCCTGTGACGCATGTCTGGCAGCTACAGTCCTCAATTCCCATTTCCACTTTACGTTTTTTTAGGGATAATGTATTAAGCTGAGTTTAAAATTAAATAAAAGTGTTTTGCTGGCATATTTAGGGTTAAGACTATAAAAATAGGCATGTATAGTTGTTTGTTTGTTTTTTAACATATTGTAAATTCAGTTTTTCACAAACGTGGGTGCTCTTGGAATTTACCCCTGCTAATGTCAGAGGTCGACTGTATTCAAATAAAAAAGTCTAGAATAAAATAACATACAATCTAGGAAAAATTCTGGAAAAAGTTCATTATTAAAAATGAATTATTAAAAATAGCACCAGATTTGGAAGTGTATTGTTTGTTTGTACAGCAAGTTTGGTTTGTATGCATCTTGTAGATATCACTATCAATATCACTTTTATTATAGCATGACTCAGTTTGTGTGTGTGTGTGTGCGGTAGTGAGGAGGAGCGTTATCGTTACTACCCCCGAGAGAGCGACCGCGAGTACGAGCGCTTCCATCACCCCCGGCCCCCCAGCCGGGAGAGGAGGGAGGAGCACTCTGGGAGAGAGAGAAGACACCGGGAGAAGGAAGAGAGCGGCAAACACAAGTCTTCCAAACGGTGAGAAAGATGAACGAAAGAAAAACAGACGTGTTTATGTGGTTTCTGAAACTCACTGTTATCTACAATCACGAAGTCTGAACAAAACTTATACAGTACAATGTAAATACAAATACGAGTAAACAGTGATGTCATGAGTTCCTGCCAAAGTCGAGTATTACTGTAGTTTCATCAGAAACCTGGTTTGACTCAATCAGTCCTTCCTTAATCAAATCCAAACAATGGCTGGATGCTTACCTTTTTTTCTAATGTAAGCATTTTTTCTAATATAAACTTTGCCCGCAGAAATACGCTTTATTTATTACACACTGAGGAATAAAAGGCTTTAAACAGTTTACATAGGTGCCTAAGACTTTTGCACGTTATTGTAAATCAGCCCCTGTTGCTAGATAAGTGTTGTACAGCATCAGCAAAAGCAGATTACTGTTACTGTTACAGATTACTTAACACTCTAATGTGACTGATTAACACTGATCAGTATATGAACCCAATTTTGTCCCTCTTTCTGCAGAAAACAACACGACGAGGACGGAGACGGCCACCGAAGACACAAACACAAAAAGAACAAACGCAGCAAAGAGGAGAGGGCGGCGGAGGACGCGGGCGGACCGGGGGCCGAACAAGAGCACAAGGACTGAGCACAGCGGTCAGCCAGGGCCAACAAACGCTTCCTGTCATTTTATATGGATTATTTCTGACTCATGCACATAGAAACGAGGGGCGTCGGTTTTTCATTTCACATTAAGATTTACATTAAGGGCGTGATTACTTTTAGAATGCGGAAAGAAGGCCCTCACAGTTCCACAGTTACATTAACATAGATAAAAACACAGTACTGTGCAAAAGTACCTCATTTTTCATATTTTGCTTCCAAAGATCCAGACTTTCTTTTATGTTAATGTGGTCTTGAGGAACAGTTCTCCAGCCGTCCTGTAGGACTTTTAAAAACTCTCATTTCCAGTCTAGTCCCTGAACCAGACCATTTACAGAGGAATGTTTCTGTTGCTTAAGACTCACAGTGACCTAACTAAAGTCCAGAACCAGTGAAGAAACAGGAGCAAATGATTCCAGATGATCAGGCGGTGATCAGTATACTGGTGGTGCTGAATGCTGAGTGGTTGAAACTCCTTTATTTAGGCTTCTTGAATCTTTTAGTGCTTTGCAGCCTGTCCAGTACAACATTTGTTCACATTTCTCTCATTGAACCTGCAAAAAATTATTCAAAACAAAGTAGAAAGAAATCTGGGCCGGCTCAGGACTTTTGCACAGTACTGTCAAATAAAATATTTGTTTAGATATATCATCATATTGATGTGAGGGTGGAACTGTAACTCGCTGGTTGGCCCAGTGGTCAGACGGGTTTGGGCAGGGCAGGTGAAAATAATAACGCAGAGCTGCAAATAAAAAAACAGATCAGGTTTGGGTTCGGTAAACTGATTTTGAAGCTTTAAAAAAAAAAAAACCTTAGACATCACTGGATCATCAGAATACTGTATTAATCCCGGAGGAAATTGCTTATGCAATGACTGAAATGTCTAAAAAAATCTACAGAAAAATCTGTATAAGAACCTCAATATGAAACTACAATATGAAAGAAATGCTGAGTAAAAATACTATAGATAAGTAACACAGTTCAGTGAAATCTACTGACACAGATGGTTGTTTGGAGTGAGATATTAGTCTTAGTAGAGAACTCAGTCGTAATATAAAGCAATACAAATAATACTGACATAAGTAGTGATAAGTAGAGCATGTGCATCATGCGTTCATATTTTACATAAATAGCTTTAAAAATACAAAAACCCTAAATGATGCAGGTTCACATAACAGAGAGACACTTTGCCGTCAATGTACAGTGTGGTGCAGAAGTCTGAGAAAATGATATTTAAAACTGGTTTAACTGAGCTGTATGTGTGTTAAAAGCTAATATCACAATGCATACAGTATTAATACAGTAAATACTGATTGTATGTGTCTATGTGTTTGTTCAGTCTCCTCATGGGTGTTCAGTATTACATTGTAGTTCTCATCAAATACGTGATTCAGCTCAAGTGATACATCATTAGATTAAATCAGCAGCTGCTCTTGGAATCCAAGCAAAGTCGGAATCTGGAACCTAACCTGTGTTCTTACAACCAGCTCAAGTACTTTTTTTAGAAACTAATCTTGATATTGTTGACTCCTTTTTTGTTTGGGTGCATTTATTTGAATGTTAACTTCTGTATTTGCTACCAGAATGTCCCTCACTGGCCAGGTAACTGACTTTAAACAGTATCCTTAATGAAACACATTTCCTTCACAATTACATGAATATCTCTTCTGCTCTCACACATAATTGAAGAGCAAATTTCCAAAAGTCACACAAAAGCATTTTTTCCCAAAAGATTGTATTTAACTTGTTTTACCTATTAGAAAGCAATTCCTTTTTTTAAATTGAAAATTTACAGTTACTAGTCATTTTTCAACATTTTAGTTTGGGCAATTTTGTTTAAAAATTACATTGAAAACTATTTTAAAATAAATTGATATTCAGTGTCACATAATGTATTATATCTGACTACATGACACAGCATAGAGTCAGTGACAGCTAACTGCATAAAAATGCTAAACATACTTCTGTCCACCAGTACTGGTAACGATAGAGTGAGTTTTGGAAATTCTCCTATTCTCATAGGACTTCATTATGCAGGACTTAGCGAGTTTTGGTCAGTTATACTATTGCACATAAAGAGGTCATGTAAAAATATGTTGCCAACAAAATCATGGAAGGTTTTGGAAATTGCTCTTCAATTGTGATCCGGGTTAAAGGTCTCCACTCGTTTCGGTGAGTCTGAAATAATTCATATGAACGTACAGGGCACCAGTAACAGGATAGATGTTTTAAAGGAGGGATGATATCCCTATCTGCATCCACACCTGCTTCCTCACGCCAACTTTCTTATGCACATCCATGTTCGTGCACACTTTAGTACATGAAGGTGTGTAAATCTTATGGAGGGAAATGAGGGACAAATGGACAAAAATACAAGCAAGTTTCAGGCCTCAGGGAGGCTACTGTGTTTAGCTATGCTAACATACATCAGTCCATTTTTATAGACAACTGTGAGTCGTACGCCAGCAGAAACCACATAAGCGCATCTATACCAGATGACTGAACACCTACAGGTCTTTATGTGCAGTTAGCGGCATGCTAATTGCTACTTTTATTTCATTTTAGCTGCTTCGGGTATCAGACACCAAACATGTCTTGGCTGATCGACTGCATTCGAAGTCATTTTTATGTTGTGAAACTATATTTCATGAACTTTTGTTTTACACTGTGTTCTTTAAGCTCCTTTAAAATATCCCAAACTGTCACTATAGTCTACTGTAAAACTACTGTAATGATACAGATCATTTTCGATTCATATTTTTATGTTGTGCACTGTGCAATACATGGTCAAATGTACAAAAGTTTGAACTCCCTCAGTCAAAATATTTCTTTGTTGATTCAATCATTGTAAAGTATTCGGGACTTTGGAACAAATGGCATGTTTTCTGTTGGTAAATAGGTAAACATCCAGTGCAAGGAACATGTTTAAATAGGTCATTTATTCTGTTTTTTAGGCTTTTTTTCAGTATTATAAATCATTTTTAAGTTTTAAATGATAAGTATTTCAGCGGATAAACAGTAATTGAGTAATAAAATGTACTGAACTGTGTCTGTCGAGGACATGAACTTATGTACAGTCGACAAAACATGTAATTTTATCACATATATTAATACAGAACTTCAGTAGAACATGTTTTGACTGAGGGTGCCCAAACTTTTGTTCACGACTGAATGTAAGAGGAGCTGCATCACTACATTTCCCACATTGTTGCTTTTAAATGTTGTCACTCTTGTTTCAAAACCTCCAAAATAATAACATTACAGGAGAACAAAAACATTTGAAGTTAAGACTTTAAAGGTGATTCCACAGATCTTTCAGCAGCCTTATTACTTTACAGTGGAGGTGAAGGGAACCAGACGTCTCCAACACAAATCCAGCAGTGTTCTTCACTAGTGGCCCACAGTGAAGCTCCACATGTCTCTGAGTGTTTATATGAATGCTGATGATGGTAAAATAGTGAATCTGAATTCAATCCTGTTGCTCTGAGGGCTATTTTACCTCACGACACTGTCAGAACTCTGGTAGAACAACGTCTCAGGCGTCAGACTGCTCAACCATAACCATTTCAGACAATAACTTTCTGTGAGGAGCTTTTAGAGGCAGATGTCTGGTTCCATTCACCCCAACTATGAACAAATCTGACTCTTGAGTTTCACAACAAACACATTAATGAATTAAGTGTAAAGTTGAAATGGAGGCCCCCCTTTAATTTATGTTATTTGTAATTAATTCTGAGTCATTTTGGGCTGTTCCTATTGGTCCAATCATCAAGAAATGTTCACACATTGTTAAAGGCAGCTGGTGTTTTAAATGAGGTAAAAAAAAAGATTAGATTTGACAGCGATTAGCACTATTTTTACAAAACATGTTAAAGTAGCATTATATAATGTACAGGATGGGTTTGGTGAATAGTTTAATCTCTAGAGTTTCAAAGCACTACATTTTCATCCAAAGATCCTCAGTAATAGACTAGTTCTGTGTCCTTTGTGTTATTTTGAAGCACCAGTTGTTGGACGACCATAATGCCACAGCTTTGCAGTGTTTCAGAACTTTCTAGAGGGATGTTACATGACATAATATATTTAAAAATATATACAGCCATGGACAATAATATGAGACCATGTCTTTATTTTTCCTGGTTTGTACATTTTAAATGTGTGGGAGTGTGTCTATGTAAAATATGCGGGTCACTGTTGTTTTATACACTATTGACCAACACTTGATTCAGAATTTAAAACAAATGTTTAAAACACATATTATTTATTATACTTTGGAAATGTTAAACTACACAACACACATAATTTTACAATTGCAGCGATTAAAACTGTGATGTTAAGAGCAAATAGTGTGACTCTGTTTCATCCATCAGAAACACATATGGAGGTGTTTCATATTTTTACACACACACTGCAGTAGTTCAGAAAAGAATTGCAATCTGTACATTTTACACACACACACACACACTGCAGCAAATTGTACAAACAGTGAACAGAAAATAAGGGAAAAGTTGTCTCTTATTTTTTCCGTGGTATTTTACACATATATAATTTAAAAGTATCGAAAAGGACAGCACACACCGGTGCTCCAGGGCCAAATGTAATTGTGATAACTTATTTAAACTTGCTGAATGACACAAAATAAAAATCATTGTTAAAATGTGCTTTTTGTGAATTTCTGCACACACTGATCTGTAAACTTGGTGCTATTCTTTTCTGATCGGCTTTGTATGGCCCAGCTGTTACACTCTGCTGTGACACTCTACACCAGTGACGGTGAAACGGAAAATTCCATTTAGAAGCTCATGTATATGAAAGGACTGATATGGGGGTCAGCCATGGGGGTGCAGAGCTGTCAGTAGTCCTGCTGGTTCCTGTTTGCTGGGGTGTGAAGAACCTGTGTCTGAAAGTTGTGGGATCAGAGGGGCCCTCCTCCTGAACTTCCTCGAGGCTTGTGTAGTTTTGAGGTGCTACTTTTGAGATCTTCTTTAAGGCTGCTCAGTACAGCCCTGACTTTAGGCTTAGGTTTCAGTGCTGAGAGTGTTTCCACTGGTAGGCTCCACTGGGTCAGAGGTCAGAAACATTAGTGTCAGAAACGAAATTAAAGAAAAGCAAACCAGACTCAGACACATGTACAGCGTGCATATCACTAGAGCCCTAACAGTCTGTTTATTTATGTATTCATGTATTTCTGTGCATATGTATGTTTGCTTTAATAAAAATAGGTTTATTGTTATTTCTGCCACATACTTAATGTACCTCAAGGGTCCTCCAGGACTTCAGTGTTCCTCTAGGACCTCAAGGTTCCTCCAGGACTTCAGTGTTCCTCTAGGACCACAGGGTT
>JBBMFX010581117.1:0-14030 GCA_037832545.1 Rhabdalestes septentrionalis | reverse complement strand
TATATATATATACACACACACACACACACACACACACACACACACACACACACACACACACACACACACACACAGTAAATCACATTCCAAGAGCACCCGCATATAGTGATAAAACGCTTTGTTGTGTTTAAATCCATTCCTTTAATGAAAAGGTTCATACTGTACAGTTTACACTGAACTCCTTGAGTAAATACCGATAATACCCCTGTACTATACTGTAATTAATGCATGGGCATTTTCTTTGGAATGCATTTTCCTGTTGTATGTATGGGTAATCACTAGGGATGCACCGAAAGGATTTATTTGGACCGAAACTAAAAACCGAAACTGAAAACTGAAAGAAATTATTATTAAATTATTTAAAAAATAAATCTGTACAAAACTTTTAATATATTTATTCAGCATTCAGACAACGCACAATATACAATAACATTTGAAATAAAATATTTTCCTTGGCCCCACTCATTACCAGCCTAAAAGCAAGATCATTCTGAGTGAACAGCTCTTATAGACAGGCAAGTTGAGGAAAAACATCTTTCCGCGTTTCTCTTTCTTAGAAATATAGAAACACGCCACACGGCAGACATGCTGACTCCAATCCAGTCTGACGTGTGGTGGCCGTGGTTGCCTCATTTATTGCCATTTTCGGCCCTAAAATTTCAGTGGCCGAATTTTCGGTGCATCCCTAGTAATCACCAATAATTTTTACAGATCAATAATTTAGTTCATCTGGTGTATCTCATTCAGGCTCTTCAGGGAAACTCGTATTGGAGTAACCCACCAGTTCTCTGTGAATTTTCTTTGTTGGCCGAGGATGCCTGTCCATATAGAAAAACACAGTGTTAAATCGTCTGAAAACAATCAAACCATCCCTTACTGGCTTGGGTGGCATCTTAGGGCTTTTAGTAGAACAAAATGAAAACGCAGGAATAGGAAGGCAGAATTTTTTTTTTGATTACTACTTATGTACCAAAATTAGTAAATTATGTTTTTCTAAATTTAAAACTAAAATGCTCAAAAGCAAAATAAAAAAATATGTGGAGCCGATGTATATACACTTGCCTTTAGATATTTAGAGTCTCTGTTTGCATTGCACTTCTTCATTTGTGATAACATAAAATGGTCTGTTTAGCTGAGGCTGCTGTGCAGAAGCTTTCCTGGCGTTCAATGTATTAAGCCTCCCATATTAATGTGCTCTCTATCCTTCCCTTCTTGTTCTTTCACAGGTACTTGTTGATAACGGTGGGGGTGGTGTATGTGCGCTCTTTCCCTCAGTCAAGGAAGGACATATTGAAGGACCTGGTGGAGATGTGTCGTGGCGTGCAGCACCCACTCCGAGGCTTGTTCCTCAGGAACTACCTGCTGCAGTGCACCCGGAACATCCTGCCTGATGACGGAGAGCAAGCAGAGTAAGATAAGATAGTGGGCAATACAAGTCAAAATGTGTACATATTTGTATCACACTATTTAATGTAAAACACTCCTTGAGACCTCTTGACAAATGGATGAAGCTGAACAGCTGTTGGCTGCAGAAATGGAAAATTACACATGCATAATCTATTAATCAAAATATAACTTGTCACAGTTTGGAACTTAAGCAGTGCTGAAATTTGAATGTGCTGCCTCAAACTCTTTGAACAAAATCCCGGGGTCCTGTGGGATGGTGGGCTACACAATTTTTGGGGTGGTCTGCACAATGCTAATTTCTGCAAATGTGACCGTGGTTAATGCATTCTTTTTTGATCCATCAAGGACAGTTCATTAAAATTAAAAATATGTTATGCTGCTGGTACATGGGAGTTTAATAGTGTTTAAATATACCATCAGAGCAGAAGGCAGTTCAGTTTCCCATGACATGACTTCATATATTTATAACAGGATTATTCATTTAAATACTAGCAAAAAGAGAGATAGTTGTGCTATGAAATGCAAATGGAATTCAAATGGACCACAACTGAATTTAATCTTTGTTTAATATTTCATGTATTTTATTGTTCTACAACTAAATATGCTGGACCTGTGCCTGTCCATTTTATGCTTTAATAGATGTAAATTCCTTCAAATGGAAATGAATTTTAAATTATTTACAAAATGACATCAAAAACTTTTAATGTTAAATTGTAATGTTTGCGCATATTGTCCAACTCTACATGAAATTATTCTGGACAAAGTATTGTTTCAGAATTTCACTATCATCCTTTATGTACAGTAAGACAAAACCTTAAACAGCAGTGTTATTTTGCTGTGTTTTAGGACTAATATCCACAGTACCTGCAGAAAAAAGCTCATAAGGACATAATTATAACAGTATCGGTTGCATATCTGCATTTTGCATGTCTTTGCATATCTGCACATCCTAATGTCTTCTTTAGATTGTGGTCCCGCAGTTTAAGCAGCATGTCTGTACCAGGCCGCTGCACATATGTGGGAGTTAATAATTGCATGCACCTTTCCGAAGCCCTGTTCATGGCTTGTGTTTTTTTTGTTTGTTTTTTTGCAGGCCGGTATTTAGTTGTGGCTAATGAAATATAGCACTGGAGTATCTCATGTGATTCTGGTTGCAAAATAGTAGAGAGAAGTTTAAAAGAAAAAAGGTTCCTTTAGTGTGCCTGTTTTTCTCACAGCCAAGCAACATGTTTGTGCTATGCAAAAAGAATAAATTAAACCTAGGAGAAGAAAATCTGTCATCAAACTGCTGTGTAATAATGGAGACTTGCCATGTACTGTTTAGAAAACTGAACACAGTCAAACAACCAAAAAGCAGCAGATTCTACAAAGTACAGGTAAAAAATACATTGTTGGTGCACACGATAATAAATATGTGACCGCACATGACAGATACAGAGGGGTTTTAAGGGGTTTTGTTTGTTTTGGCAGGGAGGAGATGACCGGGGACATCAATGACTCCATAGATTTTGTCCTGCTGAACTTTGCGGAGATGAATAAGCTGTGGGTGAGGATGCAGCACCAGGGCCACAGCCGGGACCGGGAGAAGAGGGAGAAGGAGAGGCAGGAGCTTCGCATCCTCGTGGGCACCAACCTCGTCCGCCTCAGCCAGCTGGAGGGCGTCAACGTAGAGAAGTACAAACAGGTAGCTTTCACATTAAAATTCACAGGAAGTGCCATTAAAGTTGGTGGCAGATTACAGTTTTTGTTACCCATTTGGATTATTATTGGCTAAAAATTCTAATATCCCATATCAGCAAATACATTTATAGCTGGATGGATTTTGAATAAAGACCGTTACTGAAGGTTCTTTAAAAGGTTTTAGGTGGTACTTTATTAAATACTATCAATCATTGATGTTTGCCCAAAATAAGGTTTGGTCGCTATTTTTGAACATAAAATCCATCCCATCAACTGATATCCCTGTGTGTGCGGTTGTCTAATGTATAGTACCTTTTTGTATTTGTTTGTATTAGCTATTCTGGACGGGTTGGGATATTCTGCCTATTAGAAATAATTCAGGCTGTATTCTGCAAAAGCCTTTAGCCAGACCTCATTTTTTCATAAAGAGCCAAACTTGCTTGTATTTGTAATTTATTCTTGAGGAACACTTCTTGGGGCTTCCTAAAGGACTTTCAAAGACTCTTATTTTCAATCCAGTCCCTCGGAGGAATGTTTTTTGTTTGTTAAATCACACAATAGAGGTTGGCGATATATCGATTTTACAGATTCATTTGAATTTACAGTTCAGAACGATGCGTTTTTATGAAAATTTATTTTATTAATTATTTTACAAGCAAGCACCGTTCTACACAGCTAAATTAGCACTCTGCACCCAAACTCTGTAGCGGTGTTTGTGCCAAGAAAGGTATCGCTACATCTGTAATATGGAATTAGTTCCGTTTTGTGCTGTCGGACACAGACCATAAAGGTCCTTTGTCTGACAGCTTAATCAGCGAATCCACTCTGTGTCCTATGGACTTGACGACACTATAGTGCTAGTGTTTAGATAGCGTGTAGAATGCTGGTTCTGTTACTGTAATTTAACACCAAATTGCAAGTTGTGCAGATCTCACTAAAATAGTATTTTTACACCCTCAAGATGATTCAAAGCAAAATTTAAAGAATTATGATTTACTGAGGAAATGATGGTCTTTCGTAGTTAACACAGTTTAGCTATAGTCCTGTAAATGTGTATTTTATGGGCTGTAGGTGTGACCACAGTGGGAAGACCTAGAGAACTCCTTAGCTCTGCTCTTTCACAGTGCATCAGAGAACATTTGAGGGAAAAAGTCCACACAAAACCTCCTAATGCCCATTTAGAGTTTTGAGGAGGATGCTTTTTCGCATTCTTATGCAAGTAGCTAAGTGTGAAATGGAACATGAGGTCTAACAAGTGCAGCAGTATATACCTGAACAAGTCCTCAAGTTTGGCCCCAGGCTTGTACTGATTAGTGGAATATTACACAGTTGATTTTTAACTTGCAGGAACAAGATCATTAAACTTACTGTAAATGTAACGTTGACTCAAAATCTATTCTTATGAGCTCTGGATAAGCCTTAAAAGAATATTAGAATATCAGACTTTTACCTTTGCTAGATTAGTGGTTTCAAAAGTCATCGTGATGTCAGGTCAATGAAATTGCATCATATATGAAGCGCATTTCTTTCCAAATGCATGTGTTCAAGGAGATATTAATGTAATAATTTCCCATCTATAATAACACCTGTTTTTGAGTGAAAAACAGCATGTAGTGTCTTTGAGGTAGTGAGTTTTGTTTTTTGATAATAGTTTGGAGTGGCTGCAAATGGAAAACAATGGTTGATAATGTTCCCCTGTCTGCTGGTGCAAAATCAAAAAGTTGAAGGCATGTTAGGGGCAAAAAACTCTAAACTATTGATTCCATAAACTATATTAGTAGTGGTGCAACGGATCAAAAAACTCACGGTTCAAATCGCATCATGGTTTTAAGTCACGGGTCAAGTCAAATTTAACTCTCCAGTTATTTATAAGTATTTTTGCCCATTGAAAACATTGAACACAAGACTCATTCCACACAATTATGTAAAAACAAATTAGGTCGCCATATAGGGCATGATGATTATTTACTTTGATGTGGACACAATCAAAAACAACTTAAAATGCAATTTAAGGTATCTGTGCTTCTTACTTTGAACATGGAGAATTAAATAAAAACCACATCACATTATATCCATCATCAACAAAGAAGAAAGAAAGCAAAATAGACGGGCGCAATCTTATTTAATCTAGGTTTATCATCTAGATTTGCATAGATATAAAGATGGATGTCGTCTGCATAGCAGTGGAAACTAATCCCATGTTTCCAAATAATCAGGTAATTAAAAGAGGTCCTAAAACAGAGACTTGCTGGACACCATTCTGAGGATTCCCTGTTAATTCTTACAAACTAATAGTGGCTGGTCAGATGTGATCTAAACCAGGATAATTTACTACCTTTTCTAAAGCTGTTTCTGTGCTATGATGACGTCAGAACCCAGACTGAAATTTTACATATATACAGTTTGCATAGTAATTAACATAGCTGTTTGGCCACGATTTTAGAGATCTTAAATGGAAGGTTAGAGATAGGTCAATAGATAGAGAGCTCACATGAATCAAGGTGTGTTTTTTTTTTTAACGGTGGTTTAATAACTGATAAATTAAAGGATTTCCATAAGTAACTAGTACTAAGTGAATCATTTAATACTGATAGAAGAAGCTCAATGATTACTGGTAGGACCTTTTTAAGCAAGCTTGTAGGAGTAGAGTTGAAGAAACAGGTAGTAGATTTTGAAGAAAGAATAATTGTTTGTCTGATTCTTAAAAGATGGCAATTTCTTGGCAACAGTATCTGTGTCTTCTGAAGTGGGTGGCAAATGTGGTTGAGTCAAATCTCTAAATATAATTTCTTGTCTGATTTCTTAATACATTTTAAATAAGTCCATAAAAACACCAATAGAAAGATTTGCAGGAACCTGTGGTTCTGCACCTCCCTGTTCTTAGATAGTTTAGAAATAGTACTAAACAGAAATCTGGGGTTATTTGTATTAGATTCAGTGAGAGATGTTAGACGGCAGAGCACGCCATTATAAGTGATTTGTTGTAGTCTCTATTATCTCTTTTCCACCAGGGCTGTGCCGGTGCTGGTGCCGGTGCAGAGCCAGAACCAGCAACTAGTCCACATTTCCACAGGTTTCAGCACCGAAATTTGGTTGCAAAATGTTACCATGGTTACATTCACAGAGCACTGTAGAATCTTCGGTTACTTAAGAGCACAGTTCATAAGGCAACATTATGACAGGGCAAAGCTTAGTATATGTTTCTGTTTACATTATTTCGGGGCCTATGACGAGCCGAAACAAATCTACATTTACTTTGCATGTAAATAACATAATGAGATTAAATTCCAGACGACGGATAGGCTGTTATCAGAATAGCATAGGTCCAGAGGTCGGCAACTTTTTGGCATTATGAACTATTCATTATATTGGCATTATGGCAAACAAAACTAAATAGTTGTCCAACATTGTTAACCTACAGCAGAAGGATGTGGCAGCCATAAATCAAATACGTTTATCTTGCAAAGAACTTTAGCTTTGTTTTGCTAAAAACATAGCATCTATCTGCAGTAAAGAAAAAAAAAACAATTCAGTTTAACTGATTTGGTCCAGCTACATCGATAAAGCATATTAACTGGTAGTCTGTCATAAGGCTGTTAGCTTACATTAGGCTAAAAAGTGCTTAATAAAACATGGGTTACCTGACGGTGTTTGGTCGAATCCCTGTCCGACCCAATTGTTGTGATCTGCTAAATGATGCATGCCTGGGGTTGCTGATCCCTGCATAGGCCTACAGATTTTTTATATAAGGTTACGATCCTTCCGTGATTAGGGTTAATCATGTGTTATGTAGTTTTTGTGATTTAGATGTTGTGGCTCAATGGCAAAGGCCTAAGTCTCCCCTTCCAGGTGATGTGGAAGTATTCCAAGTCACTTGCCAGTTGTGTTCTACTCTACGAGCATTTAGCTTTAAGGCATGTGTCTGATCATCATACCAGGAAACCAGCCTTTTCTGTCTCACGTTTTAATGCCTTAGGTGTGCGACGTAGTCTAGTGTATATCGAAGAGAGTTTTTTAAGCATTCATTTAGGTGATCTAGTGGACAGGATGGGGTGTCAAATCGGGTTGAAATTTCTGGAAGATTCTCAAGCAGTAATTGGCAGTAATTTCAGGATTGTTAGAAAACAGGGGGACGTGCTTAAATTATGATTAAGATAAAGATCATATGTAATGAGGTAGTGATCTAAAATTACTGTAGACAGAGGAGGAATAGCTATGTAATTCACAATAATGCCAAAATCAAGATAAGTACAGAAGTTCTTAAAGTTAAATAATAGATTTATTAAATTAAGAAAATTTTATAAATATTTTTAAGGATAAAATATATTTTAAAGAAATATTGTAGCCTGATTGCTTTAAACCACCACCCCCCAAATTTACTAAAATGTGCAATACCGATGTTTCCCCTACATAGACTGTACTCTAATTCATGCATGTGTGTTTGCTTTGGTATGCACTGTGGTTTTCTCTGGTATAAACAGGGTAAATACTGTAATATATCAATTTACTACAGAAGTAAAACTTCCAGGCCTTTAAGAATAAAAGTGGAAAACATGAGACACTTGAGATTCACGTGGGAAATTCGGCACTGTGGTTGCTGGAGATACATTATAGGGCAGCAGCAAATCAGCAGCATGGAGAAAGAACTAATGTTCTCTGATTGGCTACTTTCAAACCTCCTGCCTCTGAGTACAGGGGGTATATCTCCACCCCAACACATTTTTTCTTTGTGTTCTGGACAGTACCCAAAAATGTATAGTTGGATTTTATATGTAAATATAGCTGAATTTACATTTATGTTTGATACAAAATTAGTAAAAAAAATTCTTACCTATTTAGCACCAAAATGTATTTTAAAAAATTATATATTGGCATGAAAAAAAACTGTGATATCAGAGTATTTTCCCCCTCATCCATGTGCAGGGTTATTTGTTTGGGTGCGGCACTCAGCAAGGCAAACTGATTGCGTCTTATTGCCTCACTAACCGCCGCACCCAAACATAATCAACCCAGCAGAGTACAAGTGGTGTGGCGGATAATGCCCGGGCTTTGCGAAAGCAATAAAATGCAGAGGAAATCTGCAGGCGTTTTTGAGAATAAATCCGTGAGAGACTCTACTCTGAACCGTGATTAAGCGGGGGTTTGCTGTGTATGTGTGTTTTCAAAACCCACATGTTTGCATTGGTTTTTCATACATAATTCCAACTAAATCAACATAAATCTGTTTTTTTTTTCTATTTATTTTCCAGTGTAAATATTACACAATTCATTGTACTGTTTCTTGTCCTGCTTCTTCATTTTTTTTCTTATCTATTTTGTTTTATCTAGCTTTGTATTATTGTTTATCTATTGTATTGTGTGTATAATTTGTGCACCCACAAATTAAATGTATTGTTATTATTATAAGAAGAAGAATATTTTATTATTTGTCACATGTGTAGTCATACAGGTACAACACAGTGAAATTCTGTTTTTGATTTTAATCCATTCACAAAGCGAAGCCGCCGCTGGCGAGGCTATAATACAATAATAATTTTTTTATTATTATAGCTGGAAAAAGGCTCCGCCTCTTTGTCACGTCTGTGCAGAGTTTTGGAACTGTGTGTTGTGTATGTATACAGTTTATGATTGGGAAAACTGCATTGATCATTTTAAATCAGTAATTTTACCCATAGACTTGCATTCATGAAACACACACACACAAACACAGTAAATAGTAAATAGTGGGCTTTGTCGATTCCTTATCAGTATGAAAACATTCAAACTGATGGTACCCTGCACCATAATGGGAAAACAAAACGTTAACTGCTTTGAAATAAATTTAGCTTTTATACTAAAATCTTAAAACACCATTGTATACATTACCATTTCATATTTAAAAAATCTGTGATGAGCTTTCAAAGACACAGGGTGCGTTTACTCTCTAACACTGAACATTTCTGAATTCACATTTTTATTGAGCAGAAATTTTTTAAACTCAGATCAGAGCTCTGAATGACTGCTTATATGGAACTTGTTGAATTGTGCTTTAATTTACAAAAGATGGTGGATTCCCCCTTCACTTGGAGAAAACTGAGTGGTTTGTTAGATTAATGAGGGAATTCATGCTGAAGAGAGAAATGAAAATTAAAAACATGAACTGGCTCTCCTCAGATTGTGCTTCCTGGAGTTTTGGAACAAGTGGTGAACTGCAGAGACTCTCTGGCACAGGAGTACCTAATGGAGTGCATCATACAGGTAAGGAAAATTGTGGCAAAATTCTCTGTAATTGTCTGTTTTTCATTCCTGTTTTTCCAGAAATGCATGCATAAGCAAAAAAAAAAAAAAGGTCTTTGTGTGTTTTTTATTTCATGAATATTCAAAATGACGTGTGTGTGAGTAAGACAGAACGAGCCCTACAATGTACTTGTGCTCATTTTCTTCACAGGTATTCCCAGATGAGTTCCACCTCCAGACGCTGAACCCGTTCCTTCGTGCATGCGCCGAGCTGCACCAGAACGTCAACGTGAAAAACATCATAATTGCCCTGATTGACAGGTGCATCTCGCACATACCCTCACTAAAAACTTTTTTTTTTTTTTTTTTTTTTTTTTTTTTAAATACAGGAAATTGAACAAAAATATTCTGAACAATACTGGGCTGTTTCTGTTGGTCCATTCATCATGAAAATTTCACACTATGTTAGTCAACTAATGGTTTGTAAATTTAGAAGAAAAAAAAATATTAGGACTTTCGCTATCAGTGTTTTGAATTTAGTAGGCAGCTTGTTTTAAACAGGATTAAACAATGAGTACCTTCACAAACACAACAATAAGAGCACCCGATATGTACCCGAAAATAGTGACTCCATCAATGATATAAAAAAAAAAAAAACTTCAAGAAGTTTTCTTCTTATGCTAAGACTTTGGTGTGTTTATTGGCAATTTGCTTAGTATCAATCAAGACGCTTAGCACCAAATTCTGGGCCCTATATCCACAAGTAGTAGCCTTGCGACCCCAAAGCTACCTACAGCCTCCGGGCCCTCCCCCCACTTGAGGCCCTGGTAATTTAGCCCCAATTTTCACCCAACTACGAGGCCCCTGAGGGTGGATTAGGGGAAAAAGGTGATCAGTGAAGACTGTGAGGAAAATAAATGGATGTAAATGGATGTGCCCATCAGGCTTTGTGTCCAATTGCACATGGAAGGATTAAAACACAAATTATGCAAAGTGGCAGGAAAAAGTGCTGACTCGTGCTGTTGGGGGAATCTCAGTGAAGATTTTTTTTTAACCCTGATTAGGTGAGCATTCATTACTGCTCCAACCCCCCTCCCCCTCTCTCTCTCTCACACACACACACACACACACACACACACACACACACCATAGCACCAGGCATGGATTTGATGTGTTTCTTTCTGCCTGGGCTGACCATTTCTCTCTGGAATTGTTCTCCAGGTTGGCCTTGTTTGCCCACAGAGAAGATGGGCCGGGAATTCCTGCTGAAATCAAGCTGTTTGACATTTTCTCACAACAAGTTGCGACGGTTATTCAGGTACATTTGATTCGCTGCTTCTTTTTTTTTTTCAGCCTCTGCTCAGGGGACATGAGAACTACACTATATAAAAAACGCACACAAAAAAAGCAAACATGTCTGCCATGGGGGGAGCCATGATATATGTGGTTTCAGCGAATTTGCTGGCATTTCCACAAAGTTACAACAAAAAAAAAAACCTGAAGCCACGAACTGTGAACTGCGACTTTGCGGGTGTGTTCTGTATTTTCATGACTTTTTCAAATTCTGACTTTCACTACATCCCTCATCATTAATGCATATCATGTTCTTGTTTGCTCCTACAGTCCCGTCAGGACATGCCCTCGGAGGATGTGGTCTCATTGCAGGTGTCCCTAATTAACCTGGCCATGAAGTGCTACCCCGAGCGAGTGGACTACGTAGACAAGGTCCTGGAGAGCACTGTGGAGATCTTCAATAAGCTCAACCTGGAGCAGTGAGTAGCAAGGACCTCTATCCTAGGGGATCTATCACAAATCAGGATTTATCAGTAAGATGGGAAATGTAAAGGGAAAGTTGTCCAATAAAAGTCCCTCAACCAAGAACAGGTTTATATTTAGGGGACCCATCACAGCTCTGTAGAAGTTGTTATGCACACGATTCCCAAACACAGCTAAATGTTATAAGAGGGAAAATTGAAAGCAGAGTGTGGGGATAAGAAAGATCCTACGAATGTGAAAGCGAGTGAAAGACAGAAAAAATGTGAGTGTGTGTGAAATCTATTACATGAGTCATTGGGTAATTGTTAGGGTGTACACCCTGCGATCAGGAAGCCTTGGGTTCAATCCCCAAGACTGCGAGTCACCTGTGAGGTACCCTTGGCAAGGTGACGTCCCCACACACTACTCCCTGGGTGCCGTGTTTCCTGGCTGCCCCCTGCTTCACTTGGTGAATTGGTTAAATGCAGAGGAAGTATTTCGTGCTGTTCACACTGTGCTGTGGTGTGTTCATGTATGATGGAATGGCCACTTTCACTTCTATGGAAACATCCACTTTCAACATGTCAGGATACCTGAAAATGGATTTCTTTTTCTAGTCTTTAAACTTAAACCACATTATTCCTTTACTAATTGGGTATTACAATACACATAAGGTCACCAGGGACTGACTGGTCCCATAGTCATCTGACAAAACAGCTAACACCTCCAACAACTGTCTAAAGAATGAGAAATATTTAACTGATTTCAGTAATACTTAATTTGTAGATGAAGTGCTAGCCTAGCAATTATATAGAGATTCTTGAAAAACCCATCCTTCATTATGGGCCAGCAACCACATAAATATGCCCGTTAAAATCAATAACAAACCACATCATACCAGCCCTAAACACGCTCACTGAAATGATTTTGATATACAGTAATCACCCGGTTTTCGGGTCATGGAATCAGTCTCACACAGATTTTTTTTGAGAACCTAACTGGTTTAATTTGGGGGTATTCTGAAATCTCCACAATAACACAGGAACTGCATTGTTGTTTTACTTGTTTCGTGGCAGTACGTATTTTTATTTCAATTATTAAAGTATTCAACTCCATATAAAATGTAACTGTATTAATGTTTTTGTACTGTCCAGAGAAACACAAAAACGCGTGTTGGGACTGTGAAAAATCTGTGCTCCAGCTTAGATGGCTTGAATGTAGCCGGTCTGAGAACGTTATTTCTCCTTGCTGCTGATTGCCTCTGGTAGCTACAGAACAGAATTTTCTCAGTGAAGTGTCTCGAGTGTTCCTGTTGTTTTTTTTGGTTTTTTTTGTTCTTCTTAAAGCCCTTTAGAATGCAGTCAGCCCAAATTAAGGCCCTTGAAAAGTAGTAAAAGTTAGTAAGCGCAGTTTGATTTGGTAGTAAATCAGTGGCGGCTGCAAAAGAAGTTCCACTTCTTCTTTTTGATTGACAGCGTATTTAGCTAAATGGATGCTAGTCTTTCAAACAGGGGTTCTGCCCTTTAGACAGCTCCTCCAATCATCAAGCAGCAGTCCAGCGTCCTGATCCGCCCACTGCTATTGTGGCAGAACCCATCTTATATTACACATTCTAATATTAGCAAGTCGCCCCTTGCTGCTTCTATATTTTCCGAAATTTACAGCGGGAAATGAGAAAATGCAGTGTGCGAATAAGGGGGGAGGGGTCCCCCGATTAACCCATGAGACCTCCTGAACGCTTTAAAAGCAACATTTTAAAGAGGTCTCAAATTATGTCCAAAAACTTTTGTCTCTAATGTGTTGTTTTGTTTTTTTTTTATAAAAATGTTCACAAACATTTTTGGCGAACAGAACCAGCCAATCCTGTGTCCATATGCAAGTTAGCCACTTGCGCGTCAAACAGAAGAAAGACGAAACGCTGAGATTGAGAATGACTAGCAGCGAAAGCTACAGAGAATATCACTCTCAATCTTCGGGTTCGTCACATCCAAAAAGTTCGCACGTAGAAATGAAGATGCTGGAGCAGCAGCACAGTGGGCGTGCGTGTCTGTGTGTAAGAAATAGAGACCGCCCATCGTGGTGATATGTGTGTGCGTGAGTGAAGAGCGAGAACACCAACCTTGGTGCTTTTTTAACTTGAGTTTGCTTTCAGTTTGCTGTATGTTTGTGTTGAATGATGTATCTGTCTGGGCGTATTTGCTGTACACTAGGGCTGCCCCCAAATAGTTGACTAATCGTTATTCGATATGAAGAAGGCTTGGTCGAATACATTATCGTTCGTCGCAAAAAAAATCACGTGAAGTTACTCAATCAGGGGCTGTGCAGTCAGTGTATGACATCAAAACAACGCGAGAACAACGCGATCTCGTGCCTTGAGCGCACTCACTTCCATATGACAGAAAATGCTAAAGCATGATATTAGCGCGTTCAAAATGAAACTGCCGCTGCCGTGCTTCTTTAAGCCTCATCTGGAGCCAATTGTTTCATTTTGATAGAGAATAAGAAATAAAATCCAAGAATCCAAGAGTAAGAAAATAAGAATCAGAAATAAAATCCCTCTGATTGTAATCCATTCCGACGACTGTAATTAACCTATTTTTCGCCCTATAAGACGTCTGTTAGTGCGTCTTATATGACGAAAATACATTTTGCCTGCATTAAAACTGCACCTAACTTTGTGTGGTGCTGCTCGCAGTCCTCTTCTTATGCTGTGTGTGCTGCAGTCAACCAAAAACTAGACGAGACACGATGTTAATGCTGGTCTTGTGACGATAACGAAACGAAATCTATAATGAATTTTTGTTGACTAATAAGAACGAGACTAAATGTGTCCTCTCTCTCTCTCTCTTTCTATCTCTTTCTCTCTCTCTTTCTCTTTCTCTCTCTCTCTTTCTTTTCTTCCTCTCTGGGTCGATCTGAGGAGGACGGGTTCCCCTTTTGAGTCTTGGTTCCTCCCGAGGTTTCTTCCTCCA
>JBBMFX010581099.1:0-14031 GCA_037832545.1 Rhabdalestes septentrionalis | reverse complement strand
TATTTCTTAGCTCATTGGCAACGTCTCTTATGGCATTAACTATTTCATTTTGTGACTGCAGCACAGCTTCTGTCAGCACACGGCCGGACGGTCGCCCCTCGGGTTGTGAGGCACGGGAGTGTGTGTAGCCAGTGCCCGAAGATGTGCTTGGCACAACAGCACCATTTCCGCCGGGAGTTTCATCCACAGCACCTCTTGTACTATTGTCTGAAACCAAATAAACATAAGTAATTCGCATCTGCTGCCTGCTTGTTTATCTTCACCTTGCAAATAAGTCAAACATGTACAGTAAGGAAAAAAACTCACCCACGCTTATGTCGGAGTCCCCCTCACCCGCTGGCAAAATTCCCGAGATGAGTGTGTCCCCAATCATTGCAGCAACCCGCTGCTCAAAAGACGTGAGCCCCGGAATTCCGCTGCCTCCTCCAGTAGTGTTCACACTCCTACGGTGAGCCGCAACTCGCTTTTTTACGTCGACCTTTATATCTGACCTTTTTTTTTTTATTTCGGGCACGGTGCGGCTTTCAGAACTTACTTTTTGGACTGCCTCTGCCACGCTGTGCCACTCTATCAGTTTTCGTTTATTGTTGATTCCAGTGCTTAATCCACAAAACAAAATATTTTTTCTTGCCTCAATTTCACCGAGCAAGACCTCCATTTCGCATTCGCTGAAGTTTTTCTTTTTTCCGCGTGCCCTCGACATTTAAAATAAAAACAAAACCCTGAACAAAGCCGGGATTTATAGTGATTTGCATATTCAATTATGTATAAGTATGGGAGGAGTCGGGGCGTGACTGTGGGTTGAGCCACGTGCGTACAGTTTCACGCTGATTGGGATTTATAAAGAGAAAGTGCGTAGAACTTTGCGTACGCACGGTTTTGTGCATCTGAATTTTTTGTGGCGTACGCACAAATCTAGTTTTGTCCGTACGCAATGTTTTAGTGTGAATTCTACGCACGGCGTTATACATGAGGCCCCAGGTCCGCTAGGAATTGTTTATATATACCATAAACCACAACTCTTGTTCTCTTATAGTTAACGCATTCGGGTCTGTGAAGAGTGTAAATATCCTCTCCACACAGATCCCTGCCGGTCAGAAAACATACCCCTGTATCTTTTATCCCTTTAAATCCTATAATTCTAAACAGGTCACCTGGATAGACTTGGTTGTTTTAGCTGTAAAAGTGTCATAAAAAAGTGTCAGCGGTGAGTAAGTGCCTTTGTACCTTTTTCAGGACTACTTCTTTCAATATGACGTTGTTGTTTTGTTTTGATTTACTGTATTCTAGAATTGTCATAATAGCATGTAATAACTGAATTTTTTTTAAATCTAATTAAAATATTACAGGTTTTTATTCAGGCACCAAGAATGCACGTGAATAAAATATTTTGAATGTTCAATATGAACTATAAACTATAAAACAAGTAAGTGTGGCCCTGTTTTTTTTCAGAAAAGGAACATGAAAGTACACTTGACCTTGGCGCTCAAGCCTGGCATCCAAACGGACCCCTAAAAGCTGTGCATGCAAGTTCCTCCTTGAAGTCTTGGCATGTCTTGTGCTTCTGCTGCTTGCTGATGTGCAATTCTTTATGGAGTATGAAGTTGTTTGACACCGCAATGTCCAGAATTAGCTGGAAAATTGTTATGTTTCATATTTTGGTGTTGCGGTAGACTGAATTTGTTCCCAGCATTTGGTCTGATGTGTCCACTTCTCCCATGTATTTATTCAACTCTATCACAGCTGTTGGTCTGGGGATAGGGACCCTCTCAAAATGGCCATCTCCACTTTTCTCTAGTGTAACACTGAGTCCCCATTGAGTGGAACACCCACTCTGTCCTGGTGCAGTTAAAGGTGTTTGACTCCGCCATGTGGTTATTACTCTTGCCCACGTATAAGAGAGAAAACACTACAAGACTTCATGTTCCTTCACACGCCCATTTTAGACAGCAAGCTTAACTACAAGGCACAACCCCATAGGAATAAGTTATGTTAAGGGATTGACATAAGTGGTTCTGTCTGCCATGCTGTGAGGAAAATCCCCTTGCCTTTCTGTCCCACGAATCTGTGCGAGACCGCTTCTTCTCACATGACAGCAACAAAAACAAAATACAGAAACAAATGCATCTCAGAAACATGCTCCGAGTGGCTCTGTTCAGTCTACCTTCCTCGTTTCGACCAATTAGTGACGAGAAAGCAGGCACTCTTGTTGCATTAGTTGATTTAAATTTTGGATGCCAAATAATCCTTGTGAGTGGTTAGACCTGTAATTTAATTTAGGGTTAAAGTCAGTTTGCATGTTCAGCACCATTTGACAGTATAGTTAAAATAATAAATCTATCTAGGCAATTGGGGGACTGTGGGGGTTTGGTGTTTGGGAAAAGCTACTGTACAATGTGGATATGGAGTTTTACCTTAACATTTTTAAAAAGTTATATCTTGTGATTTGGGAGCATATTTACAGCCATGTTTAGACTATAAAAATCACAAATTCACACTTTTTTACAATTCGTGGTTGTTATTGGAATTATAGGTCCAAAAATGTTGGGGTTTACTGTATATAAATTAAAATAAAAGCATGGGGAGGTGGAAAAGTATTTAATTTTGGTGTGTAACAATTTATTCATGTAGGTACTCATTAGACCCCTGGTTATGTGTTAACCCTTGTGAAAACAAACAGTAAAGTGGCATTTGGCAGACACCCTTATCCAAATTGACTTAAAATCATTAGTTAAAGGAACAGTCCCCCTGGAGCAACTGAGGGTCAAGTGTCTTGTTCTCCCAGGATTCTGCACAATTTGAGCCCTAATACATTGATGTCGGTGGCAATAATGCTATCTAATGTTATCCTTATCCTGATTTCTGTTAAGAAATTCTTTTAAACACTCTATTTGAACTTGGATTCCTGTGTTGTTGAATGTTCTGTACCCATCCTGGGTATCCTTAAATTTCAGTCCTAGCAATGATGAGCAATAAAAAGTGAAAATCCATTCCATGTTGGGTTTTAATGTCAGTATTTCTACATTGGAATGGAATGGAAATAAATTTACTTGGCATCTACAAATTTACTTGGCATCTGATTTTTGGAAAAGGCATTTTCGGTTACATGGGCTAACAGAATAGCCTGCCGCATCATTGGGGACCTTGTGATCTCGCAATGATGGGGCTAATTCTTGCACAGTTGCACTCGAGGGCCTGTAACTTTGTTACTGTGGTGTCAGTTTTGGACATATATTTCTTGTGCTCTGGTCAAACTAAAACCATGTTGTTTGTGTCAGGTCAGGTTTGAACAAAAAGACTGTCAGACTTGGGTTGGGTTTGGAGAACACTTAGTGAACTATCAGATTTTATTTGGGTTCAGACCAAAATGAAATCTCAGAATGTAGCCTGTGCTCGAGTTACTGTAAGTGAAGTATATTTCTGGGCTCAAAGTTATTATAAACAGTTTGAGTACCCAATTTGTACTACAAATATATGACTTGCATCATGTCTCCATTTCAGATGTCATGTGAAGGAAATAGAATGTTTAAATTTTTTTTAATAAGTATAACACCTCCAGTGATATAATCAAGTTATTGGTTTATTGCATTGAAAACAGCCATTAGCTAAGCCTCTACAAGGTTTCAGAACATGCTTCCTTTGTTGAACACCTTCAGTTTGGTCAAGAACAAGAAATACACAAATGCTAGACAAACAAGCAAGTTTTTCATCACATACAGCAGAGGGGTAACAAAACCAAAGACCCCTACAAGGCAAATCCGTAAAACAAGGAAGGGTAGGTCCTGAAATAAGGTCCCAAATGCAACCAGGAGAGGGTTATTAGGAGTTACCACGACACGCAATATGGAGACAAACGCCAGGATGTATATTGGGAATATCCAGTCTGAGTAGAATACTTCATTTAATCCAGCCACTCTAACCATCTCGGCCGTGTCCAGCCAGAACATGAAGCTGTCAAGAAAGAGCTTATACCGTGGGTCTCTGGTCCCTAAGAACCATCGAGAACTGGAGTGAGAGTGGGAGGAATAATGATAGGCAGTTCGTAATGAATTGGACATGCTGTATGCATCCACTTCTCTCCAGCGTCCTGACACTGACCTGGCCCTGTTCTCGGGACTTCGTGCTGAGCCATTCTCATTTCCATTAGCCAGCTGAGGTTCCCCAGACACAGAGGACACGTGCTCCAGATGAGTCAACACAGGTCCAGGCAACTCGAAGTCCAGCTCCAGGCTATCAGCTACCCATGAAATGATATATAACAACAATTTAGAAATCCTCATTAAAACCCTAAATGTAGAGCCTCATATTGTCATGCAAACTCTGGCATATTAGTATTTAAAACATGATATTTACAAAAGAAATATTTTGAAATCAAATTTATTTTAATATTCTTTAATGTTTAGTCGACATTGTCTGATGGACAACAAGCTGACATAGCCCCAAAAATGGATAATACATTTAGGTGTATGGTGTGGACACAGAGAAAATACAGATTCAATTTAAAAGAAACTACTTAATTTGGCCGATCCACAGCAGATGCTCTGTAGTTGCTCACCTTTTCTTTAAAAACTAAATATCTATACATTTGATTACAATCGATTCCACTAAATCTAAGCCTAATCCTAACTTTAAGAATTAACCCAAAATGTAAATCCAATCCTATTCCTAATGTTGTTCCACCCCTGAATTTGGTTTCATCCGGGTAAAATTTGCTAAAATCTGTAATCTTTAAGGAACCATCAAAATAAAGTTTGATGAATTAAGCATCATCATAACATTAGCTAATGTGCAAGTAATGCTGAAGGCAAAAGTGGGATTGCACTAAGGCCTAGCACTAGGAGCTTAAAGCTGTATTTTCATTGTGTATGCTTGCTTTACAGATTTTCTCACAGAGTGGGTGCTTAACCTGAGGCCTGGCCTCAGGACCAACTTTGGAAAGACCTTGCTTGTAACCAATTATCCATGATAGATTCATGATATACTATCAAATTCTGAGAACCTAACTGATAATTGTACTTGAAAATCCCCACAATAACACGGAAACTGCAAAAATTCTCCACAATATATTTTTTTGCTTTTTCATGGCAATGCATTTTAGTTCAAAATTCGGAAGTAAAATATAATTTACTAGGTTTGTAACATAAATATTCAAAATATAAATTCAGTTACTGGCTGCTGCCCTCCTGTTCTTGTGTTTTTGTTTAATTCTTCTAAAAGCCCCAAGATACCCTGTGCCTTCTGGCAGTGCACCTAAGCACAAGAGAAAAAGTAAGACACAGGAGAAGTTTTAATGACTGGATATGCTCTGGGAAGGGAAAGTTATGCCACTGTTACATTCTATTATGAACAGCAAATTATTTAGCCGTAGAAATTACCCATACAGTTTAGTGTATTTTTATTACAAAAAAACTTTATTCCCATATTTACCATGTTTATGCCAAAGAATACGACAGTGAATAGCAAAGAAAACATGCTTGCATTAAACAATTGTGGGAGATGGTATTTCGGTGTATGTTGTCTAGTGCATATACAGGTTTACCTTTACAATTTAAGTTGTGTTTAAAACGAAATTAAAGTGTTTCTGATTTAGTAAATTTTCTTAGTCAATTTCTTAGTCAATTTTCTTAGAACTAATAATTTGTGGCGAAAAGTCGCTATCCAGTGTTTGCTTTAGTCGGTGGGTCACTACAATACGACTCCTCCTGAAGCTCCTGAATAAGATGTGCTGCCTGATGGACAGTACATTTTTACCCACATATTTTACTCTATTTTTATTACAAACAATTTACAATACATTAGTACTGTATTTACCCTGCTTATACCAGAGAAAACAACAGCACATACCAAAGAAAACACCCATGCATGAATTACAGTACAGTCTAAAAAGAGGTGACCTCGGTAATTACATCCCAACAGTGCAGGAGTTCAGTGTAAACTATACAGTACGGATATGGGTTTACCTTTAAATTTTTATTAAGGGTAATGTATTAAAGTGAGCTTTAAATGAAATTAAAGTTTTTTAGTTCAAACTCAACACACAACAACACAGTTATTCAAGTGCTATTTTCGCAGAGGGTTACTGTATAGGTTTGCACTGAAAATATATCAAATAATGAACATGTCAAATATGGTGGTAATGCATTTTGTCAAACCAATAAATGAGCAAAAAAATAGATTTTTGTGAATGACTATCACAACATTAATATTAGGGATGTCCCAATCAGGTTTTTTGAGTCAGAGTCATTTGATTTTGAGTATATACCGATACTGAGTCTTGATCCGATACTACTATATACTAAACTAAGACGAACATGTCAACATTGCGATCATTTGTGCTATCTTGGCTGTGATGTCCTGCACCTTCGTGTTGTCACGAGATATTTTTTCTCTCCTCTTCAAACTCTCCTGCAGCGTGAGCGGACTTGGGGTGTGCAGAGCGTGTGCTATTTGTATCTGTATTTGTTTTCGTATTCGTTAAAAGCGGAGGTTTTACTCCCGAACGCGAGGGCGTACCGGGGAGGCGGAGTATCTTCTCCCGAACGCGAGGCTGTACCGGGGAGGCGGTGTATATTCTCTCAAATGCGAGGCTGTACCAGGGGGAGGCAGAGTATGTACCCTGGAACGCGAACATGTGACCCGGACGGGGGCGGGGTTTCCCGAATACAAATATTTTTTTTATTATTTGTCTGAATACCGTATTTGTATTCAGCTCCACCCCGAATATACACACACATACACACACACACACACACACACACGTATACTCGTGTCCTGATCGTGAGGTAACCTCCGATTCCGATCGAGTCTGAAACCACGTGATCGGGCCCGATTTCCGATCACGTGATTGGATCTGGACATCCCTAATTAATATCAGTTTTAAATTACTTTGTTAAACATCTATATGTTTTGCTGTTAAAAAAGGCCAACTGCTTCCTAGCATTACCACTGCAGCTCACAGGGAGGTCACTGCACTAGAGGAATTTGGGGGCAGGTTTATACTTGTTAGCAGTGGATTTTGCTGCAATGCAGCACTATAGTTTAAACAAAATTTCCCCAGACGTGTATGTGATCTAAAAACAATTCAGCTGCTGACTGACAGTGTAGTGATAAGAAGGAGTGTTGTTACTGCAGATGGTCTGTAAACTACATCTACCTAAATATTGCATATGTTTACGGAAAATACATTTTATAAAAAATGCTACATACAGGTTCCTTAATTTTACACTCCACTAAAATACAATTTATGTTAATGTTATTACCTATAGTGGTACTGAAGAGCAGCATGATATCCAAAAAGACTTACAGTTTGAGGAAACACTTAAGTTTCAGGACAGCATGAGAACAAGCGGAGAGTCCTATGTGCTAAAATCTATATGCAGGGAGTAGTGCAAGAAGATGGATTCCATCAGTGGGAACCAAGAATGAGAAGAGTCTGGACTAGATTTTCCTAGAATGTAGGAATGGCCGAGCCATATTAATCAACTGATTTGAGTAACTGGTCAGAATTTTCAGTGATTACCTTGTCCTCTGAGTTGATATGGGCGAATCCTCTCAACAATATCCACACAGATGAGTGCAAAAAGTACCAGAGAGACAGGCAGCTCAGTGAAGACATCATAGAGTATCCCTGTATCTGCCTGAACCTTCCCAGACATGGAGAGGATAGAGGAGACAATGCAAGGGAACAGAGGAACACTATAAACCTTTCAGCACAGGACATGATAGTGTTTGCAGAATTTAGGCCAGAGCCAAAAGTTCTGAATGACTAACGTACCAGAAAGCAGTTACACTGATATATGTTAAGATAGTAGCTTTGACTATCTTACTGAAAAATAATTTGGAAAAAGGGTGTGCCGTATGTTAGTGTGTTATATCACTGAAGGGACTGTGCCAATTTTTCTTGTTATTCACAAACTCATGTGAAAGCCATAAACAAAGTCTTGTGTGGTCTGTTTTATAAGTGACATTGCAACTCTTAAGTTAATGGTAAATCTGGTGTTATTGTGTGGGTCACCGAGTACTGCCTTTTGCATTGGCTCAGAGCACTGCAATCACATGTGCTTCTCTACCTTTCAGTATGAAGTAAAGATGCTTAAAACATAGATTACATACCTTGAAAGTATGTAAATTCTTCTTTGGGTCATTTGAAAGCTTATCAAACTGACCAAATGTCACTTTACCTTTGAACTGGCCAGAAGGATGGCAAAACACGGTAACGTGGTGAGAAACACATAGGCGAGTGGCACAGGTCTCCTGAGAGTGCACAGGGCTGAATGTTAACATTTCATACAAATGAAACTCAAACCATTTTGAATGGCTTGTTTCTTAATTGGTTTTGCATACATTTTGAAATATTGGTGGAATGTATTACCAACATTAGTATTAATATAAATACGCACAATAAATTTATTGGAATTCAGTGTCCCTGTAAAGTAATAGTGTAAGTATAAAACTGAATTATAATAAGGTAGCTCAGATCCCACAATTTGTGCAACTAATCAGTTATTTATTTAGTTCATTAATAAGTTTAAACAGCAGTGGATAAACTTCATGCAGTTCATACAGCTGTAACAAGCAGTAGTAGTATAAAAGCTCAGACAAGCTTGTGACATATAAATTAATTTAAACACACTGAAATCAGTAGACGCTAGGAATCAATCCATTTGCTTTACTGATTTGAAAATGGTACATTAGACAACATTGATTGGAAAACACTGGGACACAGCCTTGAATTTTCTATACTCATTTTAGAACTCAAAGAGGGTCATGTGAACTCACCAGTTTGTAATATTTGTGAAGAACCTTCTGGATTTCAGGATGAAAAACTTGAGTGGCACCCACACAAAGAGGGTCACAGTGGTCACATATGCTATGGACACTGCCACCACCAGCCAGTAGGCTGTGGTGTCCTCAGACCTCACGAACCTCATGAGGGAGGCAAAGCGCTCCAGAAGAACAAAGATGGGCACACACAGACATGCAAACTGCAGCATCTCATACACTATCAACTTGACAGTCCTCATGGAGAGCATCTTTAATGAGTTTGTGTGTGTGCAAAATCCCCAAAGATTGTCAGTGTGATCACTTGGTCAGGTGCATCTGCACCCATTTCCACACATACACAGATAACTGTCACACTGGACTCTGAACACTGCTTACACAGCACTCTCAGGCGTTATTTTTTTAAATTACCATAGATGAAGCAGTCATGCTTCTTTTTATGGTGCTGACGGAGAGTCCACTCGGCTCTGAAGAATCGGCAAACAGAAACATCATTAGTCCTGATTTGTTGCTTTTGAAACAAACATGAAACTGTTTTGTTAACATAACTATTAACTAAAAAGGCTTTTGAGGCAAATGGAAATGCATTGAAATAAAGTCCTCTGGCACCACCGTGTGGGAGCCCAACTTATTTTATATGACCCTGTTCCAGCCTTCTCTCTAGATCAAATGACTATTATTATGCCCTTAAAACGGATACACGCTCATCATTACAGTTCTGATTGCTGTGCTGGTTTGTACTTCATTCAGAAAGAGCTCATGCATAGGCTGCAGGCTGAAGAAGTGGATATTTGTGAATGTGATGGTTTCGGCAACATCACAAAAATTGAATTCAAAACAAGTAATTTGTAGCTTGTTTATATTTTGACTGTATAGACTGGAATAAACAATACATACACACTCTGACAGTGTTTACACACAACTTTAAACCCGTATTTTAAACCCCTTACAAAAAGTCATAGATATTTCACTTACAAAGTATTAAAAAACAAAAAGTGCGATCACATGTGACTTCCTTTTTTTGCGTGATCACATTTTTTCCACATGTAAAATATAACATAGCATGCAAAAAAATGTCTCCTTTACTAGCAAAATTAACTTTTCCTCAATATAGTCCCTTTAATTTCTATATTTTTGTAACCTTTATGCTCGTTATGACAAAATCACAAATTTCCTGTCTTGCAAATATTGCATGAATGGCTCACCTATGACTATACCAATTAAATTAAATTTTAGATATGTACTTATTTAGCCCCCCCAAAAAAAGTGTCAACTCGAGCTCACTATTAAAACACACCATAAAATTGACTGTACATCCGGCCTAGTTTTATTTAGGAGTACTAATAATTCAGAAGAGTACAGAAATAACTGGATACATTTAAAAGAACTGATACACTGACAACCTTTAAAACATAAAAACAGTCATTTTGCTCTGAGTAAAGTTTACATCAGGAGCCCAAAAAAACAAAAACCCACACCGAACTGGTTCCGTTCACAAAGTCGAAGACTTTTCAAACTATTCCCACAGGACACGCTCCATCCACAGCAAAGTTACAGAGAGGAAGCCAGGTTTAAAAACACAACAGATGCAAATGTGCTTATAAGACTAGCTTCATTGTCAATATTCTGAAATTAAGCATGTAGTTTTTCTTTCACATACACAGTCCATGAACAGAAAAAACTGAAAAATCCATAGATGCGTGGCATGTTTGCAGGTGCGCTTTTGAAGTACATCTAAGGCCCTAAGAGGTTTAATGGTTAATTCCAGATTAGCCACTTGTATTCTACAACTAAAAGGGTTTTGGAGTTGATGTGTGCTTAAATTTGAGACGGTCAAAAGGTAAAAATAAACTATTTACAACATTCCTTTCCCACATGCCCTTCCAAAAGAAACAGCAGCAACAATTCTAGATGGTGGAGATCTATGTCTAGGCAGAATATTTTCATTTTTTTCTCTCTCATTAAAGTACAGTGAGATAAAAAATAAATAAATAAAAATAAATAAAAACTACTAAAAAGACGGTATTAAATTAACACTGTATGATAAAAATACTTCAAGACACTGGAAAAATTTGCATCACCCCCTTGTGGGAGGTGATTAATTGAATGGACTGCACCAGTCTGTCAGGGACCATGGGGTCGCCATGCTACACGGTCCAGAAGTAGAGGCAGAATGCTGTCCAAAAATACAACTAGCATGAAAATCATACACAAGCATACAGGCACACTTCTGCACACATACATGGTCAAGCTTGGGAATGACATGAGTAAGGAAATACTCCCCACCAAGGACCCTAGCAACAACCACATGTGACTACTGGGACTTTCATAGCAGTAGGATAGAAGAGAATTTTTACAACATATGCATGCATTCTTCATGAGTGTTTTCTAGTTTTAATGAAACAAAGGTCAAGTCTTTTGTGAAGATTAAGACATTACAACAAGATGAGTCAGATAACTTAAAGTCATTGACCTTACATATATTTTCCTGCAGTTTGGTCCCAACCCATTTAGAACATGTCTCCTCCTTTTTACTTAATCTAAACTCCAATCCCAATCCAGAGACTTGCAGTTTGGTAGTTGCTCCACTCAAATACAGCCCATTAAAACCTAACCATAAAATGAACCAAGTATATCTGTGGAGGGAAATGAGCACTCTGCTTGAAACCAGCCCTCAAGGACCAGAGTTGTGCACTCAATCTACACAACAAAGAATTTCTAAAGAGAAATAGCTAGAAAAAAACGGGACAGCAGATCTTCAGAAGGAGGCCTAGTGATCATAAGCTTTAAAGAAATCAAAATGTTGATTACATTGGACAATATTTTACATTTTTCTACACTTGCACACCTCCCTATTCTTTTCTTATACTTTAAGATTCTATTGGCTTCATTTATAAGTGAGTGAACAGACTTTGTTCTTTTAGGGGAATGTGTCAAAAATAATTTTTTGGGGTAACAGACAGCATGTCACAGATGTGACAGAGATTAGGCTAAAAGCAGAAAGCATTTCTTTCTTCACTGAAATTGATATTCACAAACGGTCAGATTCAGTGTTTCTGATGATGCTTCTTTAGTATCTGGATGCATTATTGAAAAAGAAAGAGAAAGCAATTGAGGAGATACTTAAAGAACTAGGTACAGACTGATAGATGTTCAGACATAGTACATGTGACCTTTAGTCATATTCTTTTAGTGTCAGGCTGCATTAATGACCTGTTTGTTCTTAGAGTATGTTAATATGAGGTGAGAGAGGAGAGTAGTCTCTATGGGTCCTATAACAGAGCCTTTTCTGGGTAAGCGTTCTGTTGGGTGTCTGTGAGGTTGGTTAGGCTCTGGGTGGCAGGGGTGCTGTAGCTGGGTGTTTGGGCCATGCCTGGCTGCCCACTGGCGGCATTCTGGTAAAGCTGAACTTCTGCAGGGGACATTACACTTGGAGCAGCGCTGTACACAGGAGGCTGTCCCATATACATATGAACATCACTGGATAAAACAAAGACATACAAAAGTATAGATGACAATGTTTTTATCTGTAAACTAAGGCCTGGGTGATTGTGTGATATTCATTATATTCATATGGTTGAACTTTGAACAACTCAGGATGTGTATGTGTATACTTGTTTCAGGTGCCAGTATTTGAACACTAAAATTAGCCTTCATTACATTCCATAGCAGAAACAGAGAGACAAATTACATGAACTCAATAATCAAATTTATGATTTAACATGACTGTTAAATGTGGTAGGTATATATCTTAACACGAGGCGATTCAGAAACATAAACGGTCTAATATGAGGACCACCAAGTGTTCAATAATACCTGGGGGCTGGCTGTCCTGACATAGTTGTTGGTACTTGGTTAATGGCAGGAAGTTGCTCCACAGTTACGGTGTAACCTTGCACACCTGAGCCAGGCACTGGATACTGCCCTGCAGCCACCTGGCCAGGATAAACCTGCTTATACAAACAAACACAGACAAAACACAATACAAATAATATACATGACACAATGACCCAACATTCCAAAAGGTCTACAATAATCAAAGACAACAAGACATAACTGTACAACAAGACATAACTGTACAAAAATTCCAAAAATTTCAGGGCCTATGAGATGACCAAAGATTATGCTTTTTTCAATGAGCACTTCTTACCTGTTGGGAGGTGTTAGGTTGCTGCATATAGTACTGCTGACTCTGAAGCTTGGCATACATTGCGTACACTGGGTCTTCGTTCATCAATTTGGCATACAATGAGAGTGCCTCCATAACCTTCACATTGAGCTCAGAAAGCTCTGAGTGCCTCCTGAAAGCACATGCCACAAACACAATCAGTAAAGAAAAAGAACAGCATTTCTAAACATTTCATAAACTACACAAGTGCAATACAATATACTATACTGTCAACCGTTACTCCATTCCTGGAACTTTAAATATAAACAATACCAGAACATTTGGGATGTTGTTTAAAATATAAATAAATGTCGGTTTTTAATGCAGTGCAGCCTAGCGCATCCTAGCGCATGTTTGTATTGGCCTTGCCGCTTACATTTTGTCCAGATTCTCTGAATCGTTTGATCATATTATGGATATTAGATGATGAAATCCCTCAACTCCTTGCTATTGTATGTTGAGAAACATGATTCTTATACTGCTGGACTGTTTGTCCCTGCAGTTGTTCACAAAGTGGTGAACCTCGCCCCCAGCCTTGCTTGTGTTTGAGTCTTTTGGGCATGCTCATTTTATACACAATCATGACAAACAACGGTTTCCAATTAGCCTGTTCAGCTGTGGAATGTTCAAAACAGGTGTTAATACTTTAATTTATTACTGTATTTACCCAGCTTATACCAAACGAAATGTGCATGCAGTCTATACAGGGGTAACATCGGTATTCCTCAACTTTCCCAGTCATTGTTTCCCATCCCAGCATTTTTGGAACATGCTGCAGGCATCAAATTAAAAATGGGTGAAATCATTTTGAACATTAAATATCTTGTCTTAATAGTGTATTCATTGAATGTAGGTTGATTTGCAATCAATTTAATTGGATATGGGTTATATCTAATACACCCCCCCACACACACACACACCCACACACACCCACACACACACACACCCACACACAGACACCCACACACACCCACACACACCCACACACACCCACACACACCCACACACACCCACACACACACAAACCCACACACAGGTTTTGCACTCTGCTTAAAACATTATCCTGCCAGAGCTAGACTTCT